>PVHY01017938.1:0-30275 GCA_004024945.1 Uropsilus gracilis
TTTTTTTTTTTTGAGACTAGGTCTTGCTGTTTTTGCCTGTGGAACCGCAGGCTCTCGTTGCCCGGGGTACCACAGACTCAAGCAATCCCCAGCTTCAGCTTCCCAGGTAGCTGGGATGACAGGCACGCGCCACCACGCCCAGCTATTTTTTTGGGGACTAGGTCTCGCTACGGGCCCCAGGCGGGACTCGAACCGCGATCCCTGGCCCCGGCCGCTTCATAGGCTGAAGCTTACAAGCACAAGCCACCGTGCCCGGCAGCAAGGGAGTTCTAAAACTGGAATTTGAACCTGGTTGTTCTGATGGTAAAGCTTGGTTCTTACAACTTTTCCCAGTCTCCCTGGCAGAATTCAGCTGGTGTGCTGATAAACAAAGACTCCCAGGCTTCTTTTCTATGGATTTGGATTCCCCAAGTTTAGGGGGAAATGTATGCTTTAAACAAGCAATCAGAACACTCAGGAGTGACCTCTTGTGTATCACAACAGATATTTCTGTTTCATTGGAACAACAATGTTATACTTGGTTTTATTGCAAAGCAGTGAAAATTGGGGCATGGTTTTGGGGGTAAGATTCAAGGAAGCAGCAAAGGAGGTGGTTCCTGCCCTCCAACAACTTACTATTTGTGCAAAAGATCTTCAGCAACAGGCAGTTAAACGGAAGGAACCCCTTTAGTTGGGGTTTCACTTCTGATTCTTTTCCCTGTTGTTTCCCCTTCTCACTGACTCCTCTCTTTCCTTCCCCTGAGCCTTCCTGAGCCTTTACCTGAGCCTTCCTCTTGTGCACATGGGGCTGCAAAGATATTTTGAAGCAAATTACACTTAGAGCTACAGGGAGGGTATAGCACAAGAAACATGAGCAAGCCACAACTGTACTAAGCTACAGGGTAGATGAGATTGGCAGGGCCAGGAGCAGGAGGGAAGAGGAAAAGATAACCATATTTGGAAAATGAACCGGTTTTAAAGTCATTGCTGACAATGGAAAGGCCTTCCCCTCCCTTTACTGTACTAGAATCATCTCTAATACATGAACAGAGCCTCTCTTCTGCCTAATTCAGGATCTTTACTAGTGAATTTTCTGGACAAGCTGAAAAGGTCTCAAGAAATAAGCCTCCCTTGAGTCTCTTGCTCAGGTTAAGCCATCCTGCTGGGAAGATAGTGCAAAGACACAGGGGTGGGGGGAGGATAGAATTCCAGGGATCTCCAAGTTCTATAGTTGTACCTTATTTTTTTATGTATTGAATGAATGACTGTTCTGTCTTCCAAAGGTGCCAAGGGAATCTATAGTACATTTGTAGGAAATAGCTTTTGAAGGCGTGTTCAGGCTAGCCTGCTTGCATTCTTTGTAGCCAGAGGACAGCAGCATTTTGGAAGTCCAGCCTCCTGGCTGGACATCTGCCATACCAATCTTACTCTCACTCTAGGAAGGTAGTCCTGTTTGGGACAGACTTGATTCAAGAAGCATTGTCAGAAATATTGACTTGTCATCAAAGAAGGTTGGAGAATGCTCCTTGCTGTCAACAAAGCAGACAGCCCTTGTGCCGCTAGCATGCCCTTAGCCCAGGGTGGTTCCTGGAGGAGCTTGACTTTGCTTTTTCATCAGTGAATTTTAGTAATGGATTAAGATACTAACCAGGTCATACTGACAGGCTCACAGAATGTGCAGGTGGTGACAGTAGGGATCTTAAAAAGCTACAGCAGTTTATGTGAGTGTTCAGGGCTACCAGAAGGTGGGACAGTTTCCTGTATCAGCAGTTTGGGAACTATCTCTTCCCAGATCATGTGCCCAGAACTATAACTAGGCCTGGTCCTATGCTCATGATCCTAAACTGATGTGGTCATTCACAGGTGTTGTGGGGTGATTGTTCCTGCATACTGCTGCAACTTCATAATTACCTTGTGAGGCCCGAGACTGAGACAGACTTAAGGTGGCTTGCCCACTTCCCTGTTCTAGTTCACTGCTTCAGGGTTTGCCAGGACAATCTGACTTGCTGCATTGTGCACGTTCCTCTTGGGATAACCTATCCTGTGTCTACTTGAGTTTTTGACTTTGGGCTTTTAGGCTGCTCTTAAGAAGTTGATGGAATTTTTTTTTAACTCTCAGTAATCAAGGACAGATTTGTGACTGCTGTTTCTATGACTCTCCAGGCATGCTTTATATGGGTCAGGCAAAGAATTGGCTGCTCAGTTTTCAAATAAAATATGTCCTTTATCTGGTGCTTTCTGTCTAAGCTTGGGCTGCTGTAACAAAATATCATAGATTAGATGACCTAAAGAGACATTTATTATCATAGTTTTGGAGGTTGGGAAGTCTAAGATCTGGGTGCTGGTGGATCTCAGTTCTGGGGAGGCCCCAGGCATGTAGTGGCTGCCTTCTTGCTCTGTCCTCACATGGCCTTTCCAGAATGCAGGCTAGAAAAAGAAGAGAGGGAGAGGGCTAGGAGGAGGGAGGGAGATCAATCTGTCTTTTTCTCTTCTTCTAAGGGCACTAATCTCACAATGAAGGCCCTCCGGCATGACCTCATTACCTACTAATTATCTCCGGAAGCCAGCTTCCAAATCCCATCACATTAGGGGTTAGGGCTTTAACATATGTGCTAGGGAGCTAGGGGAGGCGGACACAACCATTCGCCCTAATACTGACCAGAGAGAAAGCCTTGCACTGCAGCCTGACTGCTCTGAGCAGGAAATGCTATGGGAGAAGGCTTTGCAGGACTGTTAACTAGGGAGTGACTTAAGAGCGTGTCTGTGCCCCTCCAAACCAGCTTGGCCTCACCCACTGCACATAAACAGAAGACTTGACCTCAATCCTTAGAGGACCTCTTCCCCTTTGGCAATACTGTATGAGAGATGAAAAAGCTGAGCAACCATATAAGAGTGCAATAGCAATACATAGAAAATGTAAAGAAAGGTCACTGCTAAATGCGTAGTATGAATGTGAAAGAAGAAAGTCTTCCATGGGCACAGGCTGTCAGAGAAGGTCCTCAAATTGGGTTTTCAGAGGTGCTATGGAAGGCCTAGAGGACAGGCCTCCTGGGCAGGCAAATGACAGTGCCCCATGCAGCAAGGTGGGCACAGTGAGAGGCTGAAGGCAGCTGTGGAAGGAGCAACCACTGGCTGTGGAGGCTGGAGTGCTAAAGTGATCATTTGTTTTGCTTCAGGAAACCAGCTTGACCAGTTTCCCAGGTAGTTGCCAGTTATTTTCTTCTCCTTTCTCCCCAATAGGGCACCATGGTTGGTTATGCCAGGTGCTTATTGTTTCTCTGACTGTTTCATACTCAAACTGTAGGGACTGGCCTGGTCATCTGTTTCCTTTGAGCTGATTGTATTCCTACTTTCCCAGCCAGCAGTGAGCTTCCAGTTGAAAGGAAAATTAGGCAAAGTTCTCCCCCCTCCCCCCCACCCCTGCATGGTGCCAGCAGCTATTTAGGGGCACACCTGGAAAGGTCACCACTTACATATCCTTCAAAACCTTGGGCATGCCTTGCTCCTTAGGAGAAAGTGTAGCAATAGCATTAAAAGCTGTAGCACTGAGGCTGCGCTCAGGAACTCCAACCAGCACCCCCTGGGAAGTGTGCTTTTCCCAGCTGCTGCGACCTGGCTTTCCCTTAGTTTTCCCTGCTGCATTTTCTCCAGGTCATGCTCTTGACCCTACTTTAAGAGAAGTGTAGCCATGATGTTTGGCAAGTTGTAGGAAAACCCAGCATCTGGTTCTCCCTTGCTTCACAGAGGTGCATGACCAAGGAGGAACATATTCAGGGCTGGAGATTCATCTTTGATATAGACCACTCCCTGTGATCCTTGGCTGCATTTATGTATTTCCATAAGCTTTGTTCTCTCCAGACAGTGTTTTCCTCTGGCCAATTCTCAACTTGAGACCTCTGGAATATTTTTTATCTAGACCCAGAAATAATGAAAGGGTTTTGAGGCCTCCCATCACCCAGCACACCATTTTATCAAGATAAGCTCACACATAGGGTGGGACCGAGGTAACACAGTGGCTAATCGAGGTCTTTCTTTAGGTAGCTGGAGAGAAAGATGTGTTGCCTGCTTTTTTCCTGCTCATTCTCTTTTTGAGTCAGAGGCTTAAAAGGTTTGTTTATGTGTCACATGGGCCTTGCACAGGAAAGACTGCAATTCCAGGACAGTGGTTCCATCTGACTTAAAGAGGGAGCACTGTATGCCTTGCCTTGCCTTTTCCTAGTGCTTATCATAGGGGTGGAAATGGGTGGGCAGGAAGATCTGTAGCCTTTATCCTCTTACCAGGCCTTTATAAGTAGGTGTCAATCTTGTTAATTCCTTAAAGTTCTAGCCTGTAGTTATCACAGTTTAGTATGCTGCTTAAAGATCTTAGGTAGGTATTTATTAAGGTCATTGACATTTTTTCCCTATAACCTGAAACATGTCATTTCCTTCCTTCCTTCCTTCCTTCCTTCCTTCCTTCCTTCCTTCCTTCCTTCCTTCCTTCCTTCCTTCCTTCCTTCCTTCCTTCCTTCCTTCCTTCCTTCCTTCCTTCCTTCCGTCCTTCCTTCCTTCCTTCCTTCCTTCCTTCCCTCCCTCTAGGTTTCGATATGTTGCCCGGGGTAGTCCCGAACCTGTGGACTCAAGTGATCCGTAGCCCCAGCTTCCCAGGTAGCTGGGATTACAGGCACACGCCACCATACCCGGCTACATGTCATTTTCTTAAATTTATTTTCTTATGTCATTCATTTTTGTACAATCTTTGATTTCTCCCCTCGGGAGTAGTTCCTGTAGTTTTCCCACTACCATAGCACCCGTGAATCATCCCTTGTGCTCGTCTTCCCTTCGCTATTTTGATCCCTCCCTCTCCTTCATCCCTGCTCTGTGCCTGACATCTATGGTTTGCCTCCAGGTTTTGTCTTTTTCCTGACTCTTTGTTTAGTTTCCCTATATTCCATGTATAAGTGAAACCTTTCAATAGTTATCTTTCTCCTTCTGACTTCCTGAACATAATCCCTCCAGCTCCATCCATCTTGCTGCAAATGACATTAGTTTATCTTTTTTGATTGCTGAGTAGTATTTCATTGTGTATCTGTACTACATTTTTTGATCCACTCATCTGTTCTGGGGCATTTGGGTTGTACCTGTTACATATGTCATTTAAGAGGTGCTTTAGCTTTGCTGCTCAGGCCTGTTGTCTTTTACTGAGTTAATTTCTGCAGGAGAATGTGGCACAGTGACAGTAAAAGGCAAGACACTCAAGGTACACTAAGTGAACATCAGATTCCTCAGCTGGACTGGTCCATGGGTGCCTGCAGGAGTGCTCCTGACACACATAGGCCCTGCACTAGTTGAACAACCTCTCCCGGCTCTACCTGTTGAAATCTCGAATCCTCCTTTGTTGGAACCCAATTCAAAGGTTAACACTTCCTCATAGCTCTCCCAAACTAGATGTGATCTCTGCTCTTTCTGAATGCTCTCAGGCTCGGGTTTGTCCTGCCTTCATCTCTCTATTGCAGCATGATCTGTCAAATAGCACACTGTGGATAGCTGGTCTTTATTTTTCTTTTGTATCTCCTGTTGAACACAGTACCCCACACAAAGCATTTAAATAATGGAAGAAAATTATTTTCTAGGTTTAGTTAAGTGGAGAGGGTACCTTTTTGTGTGTGTGTTTGTTTTTTAAATGTGACTGACAGATCTTATGAAAGTTTTCTGAGATTTAAGAGTTGGGCTGAGTCATCCACCACACATGTCTAATTGAGTCCGCATGCATCTCTGTGCCTGGTTTGCAAAGTTGAGAAAGTTTTCCAGCTCTTAAAATTTCAGTAGGAAAAGAAACAAGGTGGAGATTTAGAGAAAATCCTGCATTATTATGGATTTGAGAACAAATCAAAATCATGACAAGGAAATGCTATGGGGAAATAGGGAATGTTTAGCTGGTAGCTAGAAGAGACCCACCCAGCAAGGACTTAGACTTGTGAAATGTCAGTGCTGGAGTTTTCTTGATTTGATTATAAGTAAAATGAGATGCCCTCTGAGGCTTCAATGTTCTGCAAAGTTCTTTCCCCAATTGCAGATTTAATCAATAGAAAATGAAATGCTTGTTAATTCATCCTTTGCCTTCTCAATTGAGAATGTTATTGTGTTTCAGAATTTCAAGTTCAGGTATTATGCTGCCAGGTCTTTGACAAAATCACAGTTAACAAAAAAAGCATTGTCCGTCCTGTTGTTCACTGTTCTTCATTCACAGATCCATCAGACAATCCACTTTTCATTGGGAGATTGCCTTGTTTAGCAGGGAACGTAATGCTGAGCACATGCTTCAGCTGAACTCAATGACTAAAGCCAGGTGCTTGCTCACTCTCTCAATTTCCCCAGTCTTTTTTAATTGACTTAGATTTTTTGGGAAAGTTTAAAAAAACCATGACTATGGTTAAATATCAAACCAAATATTGTCATTCCCTGTCTGTGGTGGTGAAATTCTTGTTCTGCATTTATTTTGCTTTTGTATAGCTTGTATTACATGTCTTTTGTATTGTAAGATATCTGAAATTCATGTTGGAAGAAAACGGGCACATTAGTTTTAAGACTCAGAAGTTTAAAATATTAAATAATGGGATCCCTAATGCAGGAGATATATTAATATCAGCTTCTCCATATGTACACCAGCTGCTTGTGCTGTTGCCAGAGTGGTGTGGTTGTATGAGGTGCTCCGTGTATAATGGCTTGTCCCTGATGTGTTTTCAACTCCTAAAGTACTTTTCCTTCTAACCTAATCTTGTTCAATATCATCCTAATCTCTCCTAATCCATTCGAACATCTTCCTTCCTGCCACAGACCAATTTGTGCTTAATCCAAATTCTGTTCTTTTCCTTACTAAATTTGTTTTCACCTTGGACGCCCATAGTGCCATTTAGTGTTTCTCATTGTCACCAGAGAAGGCTGTCCTTGCTTGAGGAAATGCAGTTTGCAGTACTCTAAATACATTCAGATTTTATTCTGTCACACAGAGGAGAAAGAACCTTGCCATAGGAGCAATTCCAGAATCTTTGACCTCTGCCTCTCCTTACTGCTTTGAACTTATAAATAAGGAAAATAAAGGACTTGGGGGGGTTTCATTGTCAAATTATACAATATTATTTTTTTAGAGTTGTTTCAAGAAGTAGTTTTTGCTACTTCTTTTAGCAAATTGTTTCAAAGTAGTTTTTGCTACATCCTGGATCTTATTTGGGCACCGGGGAAATAGTGTGTTTCCCTTGGCATCCAGCTAAGCCATAGTCAGAAGTGTAAGTCTTAGAACTAGTTCTGGGAAGTTCGCTGGGCTGTGTCTACAAAGATCTTGCCAGAAGACATGATGGAGACAGAAGCTAGATTACAAGCAAAATAATACAAATATGTCACTGCACTCACCCATATGTGATGACTTCATGTGAGGAGCGGTCCAGTGGATGAGAAAAGTAGGCACTTTCATGTAGGTGTTTGGTGCCTGAGCTGTGAGTTCTGATGGAAAGAAGTAGCTTCACCAATCCTGGAATCAGCAGTGGTGTACGAAGGGTTGGGCTGGGAGCTTTGGTTAAGTTTACCCGATCCCATTTCCTGTGAGGTTAGAGCAGTCTTCTTAGGCTCTTTGATATATCATTTCTTTACTCAAATCAGTAGTAATCCTAAATCAGATCCATTCAAGACCTTCTAAAATTTGCCTCAGATCATTATCTATACACAGCCATGTTTCCAGTGATTCCAGCTGCAACCAGGTTGCGGTTTTGATGGTTTATTTCCCTCCCACCTTCCCCTTTACTTCTTTACTCTGCATCTTTTATCAGAAGCCATCACAGGGTATCAAGGTATTTAAACTGAGCGTTCTTTCCTCTTGGAGACTTCATTACAGGGCCCCTTTCAACTCAACTACTGTGTGGCTCAGTTTCAGCTCTAACTTTTTCATTAGCTGCCCCAGATTGTGGGACCATTGCTTTCACATGTGTTTCCACAGCAGTCCCCACTGTTTGGGACTGTGGCACACACTTGTGTGTTTGCAGCTGTTTGTAAACTGAAAAAATCCATTGGTAGAGCTAGCTTGTCTCCTTGGGGTGTGGGTGAGGCAGGAAGCTGCTTAGTGTTCTGTGTAGGGTCTTCCACCTTGTCTAGTTTGTCTTCTGCACTCTTTGTTGGGTGAGTGGGATATTCCTTAGCGAAGGGAGCACATTTTAGATCAGGGTGGTTAGAAGGATACAATCTCACCAAGAATTTCTCCTGGTCTGCTGGGAGGTCACTTGGTCTGTGTCTCCCTCTACCATCCTTTCCAGAGTACCAGACTCCTGACACTTAGGGTTGGTGATTGTTTCACTTTTCACTGTGTATTTCAGGGCCCTTTTTGATTATGATCGAACTCGGGACAGCTGCCTGCCAAGCCAGGGGCTCAGCTTCTCCTATGGTGACATCCTGCATGTTATTAATGCTTCCGATGATGAGTGGTGGCAGGCCAGACTGGTGACTCCACATGGAGAAAGTGAGCAAATCGGTGTGATCCCCAGTAAGAAGAGGTAAGTTGTCCTTACATGGCAGAGGCCTTCCTTGCCCACTTCCTGCTATTGATTCCTTTTTGGTTGAGTTGGTGCTTAGGATATGGTTTTCACTCAGTTAGCCGAAAAGTGGCTGCCGTGTGCTGGCTATAACAGGACTTCTTTCTGACTCCAAAACAGGGTGGAAAAGAAAGAAAGAGCTCGGTTGAAAACTGTGAAGTTTCATGCCAGAACGGGGATGATTGAGTCTAATAGGGTAAGTGGGGCTCCCCAAGGAAGTCAGTCAACATGTGAAGAGGACTAAGAAGCTTGGAGTCTGTCTGATGGATAAGAGAACTGGGGAGCACGAAAGAGCTCTTTTACAGGGGGCCGACTCTGTACTACCAGAATATTAACTGCTTTTCAGAAGGCAGAGAGAGAGTGCTTCTGTAGCCAGTCTGCACACCTTCTCACTGGGTAACTGACTCTTGAAGATGTGTTTGATTTGAACTGTCTGGAAGACACACATTCGGGGTATATGAAGCCACTGTGGGAGTCTCCCTGGCTGCAGAATCTGTTGGATCTTTTGGGACCACAAACAGAACTTGGCCTCATCAGGCAACCAGGAAGGCTGGCCCCAGTCCCTGACCACCCTGTAGACCAAATAAGACATGAGGTCTCTCTCCATTTACCCCTTTTCTTCTGTGAGCTTCACAGGCCAAAGAACTTCCGGAGCAGTAGAGGAAAGAGAGACATGGAGTTGATGACTCTGTGTCTTTCAGTGACCTTAGGGCATGTGTCCAGGAGACTACAGTGATCTTTGTCCTTTAGGAAGTACCAGTGAGTGTTGTGAGTCTGGATTAGGTAGAAATCTCTAACATCCCTGTAGCATTTTCCTGTAAACATAATTTTCCTTTTACATCAACTTTCATTTAATCTCATAGACTCCATTTATTTGTGAGAGATGGTCTTTTATTTAGCTCACCATTATCTCCATTTTAGTTTCTCTTGCATGCTTTAAAATCCATTGTTCTGTTTTTTTTCTTCTGTCCTTCCCCTCCATTTTCATATTCTTTCACAGTCGATCAAAACGAAACATAAAAAGAGTTTCCGCCTCTCTCGAAAGTTTCCATTTTACAAGAGCAAAGAAAACATGGCCCAGGAGAGCAGCATACAGGAACGTAAGTAGCAGTAGGTACAGAGAGCAGAGCATCCTCAGCCCCACCCTCTTTTTCTCATTTGTGCCTTCCTTGATGAGAAGACCGGCAAGTGTGTGTGCGTGTCCACATGTGCAAGTGTGCGTGCGTATCTGCTTATTTGCAGAGTCACAGTAGAAACTGGTCTGCACAGGGAGACATTTTGTCTTTCTTATCCAGGTCCTTGCTTGGAAAGAATGTTGGAGGCTCTGAGTTGGAACTGGTTCCAGGGCCTGCCTACCAGGAAGCCCCTGGCACTGGTTTTGGGAGTGCCAGGCTCCACACTGTCATGGTGGTGATGAGCAGTTCTTAGCCACAGTGTCAGGTTTTGAAAAGGGGGGTTTCTAGAGAACCAGGTCTAGGGACTCAGGGTGCTCTTCTGGCTTCTTCCTCTTGTGTTTTCTTTCCCTTAACTTCACTCATCTTTGTTAAAGAGCCTGTTCTTCCTTGGACACTTGGCATAGAGTGCACTTCTTAAGTGATAGGCATGCATGTGTGTTTGCACACAGGAAGGCCATGTGACTCTGTGGGTACATTGCCACCCCAGAATGATTGCAAAGCAAATTTTAAAATAAAATACTTCCGGTTTACAGGAATCATTGTGGGGCAGGGGGGTGTCATACAACATTGCCCCATAAATATTTCTGAGAAAAATAAAGCTGGTGTTTGGTCAAGGAGGTCAAGAAGCTGAGTCAAATGAACTTTCAAAGCCAATTTAACCCTGCCAATTATTCTTGTCCTACTGTATGCCTCAGAAATTAGCTGCTCTAAGCTTAACTAAAAACCAGTCAAAGTGGTGAAATATTTCTCATGGGTTCAAAGAGAATCATAAACTTCTCTTCTTTTGCCTCACAAAGAAGGGCCTTGGCCCTGGACTCTTAGGATTGAAGAAAGAACCACTTGTTCTTATAGGGGATGTCCTTTTTCTGAGCTAGCTAGGTCCTGTAGTATTCATGAGTCACTGCCATCTAGAGTGCTGACTAGTACCTCTTTAGGTAGGGTGCCTTCAACAGGTGGAAATCATGGCTCACAATCCTGGGTAGCTCACTAAGAAACACTGGGTACAGTTGGTTCTGCTCATGAGCAGTAAGAGATGGTCTAATGCAGAGGTCTGACAAGTGGTCCCATCACCTTTTCCCAGATGAGTGCCAGAAAATCTGCATCAAGCCCGGCCTGGGGAGGGTTCCTTGGCTCATTTGAGGGTGGTTGGGGGAATGGCCTATTGAGTGAGAGTTGAAACTGCCTAGTGCTTATTCTCCAGAAGCTGAACTCATCCCCTGTGGTCTACACAACTCAGGTCAGCTTTGAAGGCCACAACTCAGACCACATGAAGCTTTCCCTGAAAGGTTTGGACAGAGTGAGTCAATACTGGGCAAAAGTTTCCTGGGATGATAGTTCTGTCTGCTTACCTGTTACTCATAAATATGTGCTCTTTCTTGCACCCCCAGAGGGAAATGGTAATTTCAGGGCAAATCAGGCATGAGACCTGAGCTCCTCAACTGCAAATTTAGTTGAACCAGGTGCTCCAAACCTTGGAAAAATCACTTGTCCTGTTAGCCTGTGGGCTGTAGACCACCCCAGAAAGGTAGTGTACCTCAAAGTCCCCTAGCAGTAGCCAGGGCAGTGTGAAGTCCAGATATCTGGCCTGATCTGGGATGTACTTTTTGTAGTAGTGTCCTTCACCTCATATAGTTGTAGGTCTTCATAGTGTTTCATACTTCTGTCACTAATGCTCACCTGGCTCTGTATTCTTCCTTCCCCTTGTCTTCTCCATTTTCTTTCTTCTCCCCAACTCTTTCCCTCCCCACTCCCTCTTGTCCTTGCTTTCTGTGAAATCAGGACTTCCCTGGGTTAAGTGACGATTATTATGGCGCAAAGAACCTGAGTAAGTGAAACTTGCACATCGTTAACTGTGTTTCTGGCATGAGTGGAAATGCTGGGGTTGGGGTGTGAGGGTCATGGGTGACGACAAAGGGTGGGGGAGGGTAGTGTTGTGAGAAATACTACCACAGAAGGAGGAAGTACAAGTGGTTATGATTGTCACACTTCTGCTCCTCTTTATTCTTGGTGCTTTAATAAAAGTCTATTATTCATGTCTGTGTTTTCCTTTCGTACCTTGAAATAGTAAGGGGGCCATCTTGGTGCCCCACTTTCAAAGTGAGGGGAATGGGAAATACTTCTCTAGGAGTGATTGCTCAGTTTATCTCTAGCCTCTTGTTCAGGTGAGGAGTGCACACCATTGGATTCTTCTAGTGGCATAACTGAAAAATTGGGCTAAAGAACTGACTGATTCAGTCTAACTAGGGGCAAGAGTCCAGTGAAGCCCTTTACCCAACATGCATCTGGGATGTCCCAGCAGGTACAGGGGCCTAGGCAAATAGCTGTAGGCTGACTTTCCACAAGCATGTCTCAGGGACTGCGCTTGTGGGGGTCTCAACAGCATTTATGTACCATATCTATCTTATGTTTTAGCTCAGGAAAACTTGACTAACCTCTGTTAAGTGGGTAAAGGTGATAGGCATGCATACAGGTATACAGATGGCCATAATGGACTGTCAGGATATACTCTCCTTAAAGAATTACTTAAGGTGGAAGGTAGAGCAGATTCTTGTGAACTGCATAGTAACCAGCCATGTGTGGCAACTCAGCCAGTCGCACTGGGGGGGCACGGGGGGTATGCCACAGCATGTCATGGTCTAGAACAGTGTTGTCTTGGCTGAAACAAGCAGTGTCTCTCTTCATAGTGTGTTGTGTTCATGTCTCGTCTTCATTTGCCTGTTATCTGGGGAGTGCTGAACCGTGTCTGGACCATACCATGCCTTGTGCTCCTGTAAATGTGGCTACTGGCTACTTCCCATGCTCGAATCCAGGCAGATATCCTTGACCTGAAGTAGGCCAGCTGCCTTGTCTCCTGAGCATTCTTGTTTGTTGTCTCTGTTTTGACATGTCTTTTTGGTGGATGGAGGAGTGTCCCCACTCACCACCACAGGCAAGGCCTCTAGGTAGGGGTTGCAGGAGGGCTTCTGGTCCCACCAAATGGTCAAAGTATTATTCTGTGGTGACTGCTCAGTGCACTCGGTGCTTGGCCTCTTCATTCATAAGGACCACACAGTCTGTCCCTGGACCTTCCTTGCTAATGTCACTGCCTGGCCTGTTTTTAGCCTCAGGAGCTTCAGTTTGAGATTGGCTACGGAAACCACCCTTGTCAGATCTTCCCATTCAGATAAGGAGGATGTGGCAGAAGATGGGAAGGTTCAGAATGCACAGGGAGGGGCTTGGCTGACTATGTGGGCACTGGGGGTCAAGTGCAAGTTGGGCAGGGCCTCAGGATTGGAGCTGTGCCTCCAGTTGGTAACTGGATGTGCCAGGCCTCGCAAGGTCTGAGTCACTTGGCAGTTTAGTGTCTGGCTTCCAGAACATTTGTGTTTTGTGCTATGTGTGACCTCTCCATGGTGTGTTCTGAATCAGAGTCTTTTTCTTGTTGGCTTGCAGAGGGAGTGACATCCAACACCAGTGACAGCGAAAGCAGTTCCAGTAAGTGTGTGTCATTCCTCCCCCATGTCATGCCGTTCCATTGTTTGTCCCAGCTAGCCTCATTCCAGCATCGCATGACTGCCATTTCTGTTCAGAGGCTAGTGCTTCTTTTAGCCATGTACACTTCGAGACCCTGGAAATGCTGTGGCCATTTTGTCCTTCCTTTGGGATGGGGCTTAGGTTATAGATCAAAGGAGAGTATAAACTCTGTAGTTCTGGCCAGGATTGGACTTAAAATCACCCCTGGGGCCCTGAAAAATATGAGCTGCCAGTTTTGACAGATTTGTGCTGAGACCAGAAGAAAGACAGCCCTGCCCTGTGGGATATTGTCCTGGATTGCCTTTGTGGGTTGCCAGGACCTCTTGGGCTAAGGGTTGGTCCTTGCCTTTTAGCTGCTTTCAGTCTTCAGGTCAATGCTGCATTTTCCCTCAGCAAGCCTGTCACTGCACTAGAGAAACCACAGTTTAGACCCTGTGCACTCTGGAGCACTAGCCTGTTGGTAGGGTTAGGTAGGCTCAGAGATAGTCTGTCAGCAAGCATCCTGGCCCGTGTGTCCACCTCAGTTAAGGCTTTCCAGAGTGAGGGGACAACTAAGTGTATTTGACTGCTGCCCATAACAACAGTTCTTGGAATATTGGGGGTGGTTTTAGCAGAGGTTTGGGGTTGGGCATTGGGATCATGTGCTGTGCTTTTTGTTTGGCTCAATTTCACTGAAGCTGAGGACTCTTGACTCCATCTCCTGGGCAGTGAGGGACTTCCTGTGCTTTCTTGCCAGTGGCAAGCAGAAAGGCCCAGGGGCCAGGTGCTGGCAAATAACCACTTGGCAAGGTTATTTTCTGGCAGAGGTGGCATGAGGGAAATGCTGTAGGGAGATGAGGACACAGGCAGGGGGATACTCAAGTGCTAATATGTCCCTTTCTTTGTTGCAGAAGGACAGGAGGATGCTATTTTGTCATATGAGCCAGTGACACGGCAAGAAAGTAAGTCCCCCTCTGAGTGTCTTGCCTTTATGTTAGTGTCATGATCATGGGATCCAATGCAATGGTTGACTTCTGGGGCCACAGAGAAGAATGTGGGGTATAGGAAGGAGTGGCTGGTGTGCATCCAGCCTTTGGGTGCCTCTTTTTCTTCTTGTTAGTATGACAGAGAAGGGGAAAGGCCACCCTGCATGCACCCCTGCCCCCACAGTCCTGTTTGCCTCCGGGGTGCCTTTCAAAGGTTAGGGCAAATTTGTAAGGATGGTAAAGGCCATTTTCCCAGGGTGTGGCTGCCACTGAGAGAGGTGCCCATCTCCCTCTTTGGTGGCTGCTCTGTAAACCCTTTCTCAGTGGCAAGTGTCACTGCAGAGATTTCTCCTGAATCTGGAAGGAGGGGAGATGCTTCCAACTTTAGACCCTCTACTTAGATATTCTCTGATTAAAGGTTCTTTGATGTTTTTGGAGTTAAAAGGTAGAGAACAGTCAGGGATGCTGTTCCTGTCAGCGGTGGCTCCAGAGGAGTGGCCTGCTGCTGGGGGTGGCTCACTGTTTCATGTTCTCCCCTCCAGTTCACTATGCCAGGCCTGTGATCATCCTGGGTCCCATGAAGGACCGAGTCAACGATGACCTGATCTCAGAGTTCCCACATAAATTTGGATCCTGTGTTCCACGTAAGAGCCCTAGGAGATTTGGGAGGGAGGCATTTGCACCCTGGGTGGGGGTGGGTATCACTGTGATATTTGGTAGTGAGTGTTCTGGGCTTTTGGGAACAAGGTACATCTGACACCCTCGAAGACATTAGGCAACATCAGATTCCTCTCAGAGCTGTTGGAGGTGGGAGACCTGAGGTGTCAAGTGGGCTTGCTCCAGGAGAGAAGTTTGAGTGGCAGTGGTAGGAGATGACCAGGATATCTGACTCAAGAGGTGTGGGGCCAGTTTCTGCCCAGCAGCTTGTTTCCATGCCCTAACTCCTGCACCTCATTTGGTGCCCTCTGCTGTGCATTGGCCCAGGAAACCCCACACATGGTGGTCCAGCTTAAGCTAAGCAAATAGACCCCTGTGTGTGAGACCCAGTGGTCAGAAGAGAAGTAGGCAAAATAGACTCCTTTCAAACTGCTTTTTCCCTGCTCATCTGAAAAACATTGGACTGAGCCTAGGACCCAGGTGAGAGAACAAGTCAGGTCTTCTGGCTTTGGGGGCAGGTTGTTGTCTTTGGCTGTAAAGCGTTCCTGCTCTTCTGGCAGACACCACTCGGCCTCGGCGTGATAATGAGGTGGATGGACAAGATTATCACTTTGTGGTTTCCCGGGAACAAATGGAGAAGGATATTCAGGACAACAAGTTCATTGAGGCCGGCCAATTCAATGATAATTTATATGGGACCAGTATCCAGTCAGTGCGGGCGGTCGCAGAGAGGGTAAGGAGAGGAGATGGATCTGCTAAATAACCCCACCAAATGCTCCCAATCCAGCTTCCGTTTGGATCTTCATCCTTCCAACACCAGGCCTATCAAAGCGACATTGCTGATCAAAGCCATACTCTGCACAACCCCAGTCCCTGGATAGAACTGTCTGTGTCTCCTATGCAGCTCAGCCCAGAGCATCACCCATATCACCCATCTGGGTAGAGACACCCTTCACCCCCAGTAGATGTGGCCATTTCTAGGAAGTGGGAACAAAATGTGGAGCCTAAGTATCTGGGGGGTAGAATATTCTAGGCCACTCTGTGTGGTCCTGGTTTCCCCCAGGTAGATACTTGGGTTGCTTCTGGGTATCTACTTAGAGTTGGGGAGACGGAGAGTGACAAGCTGATATAAGTCCCTGCTTTTTCAGGGCAAGCACTGCATCTTAGATGTGTCCGGCAACGCTATCAAGAGGCTGCAGCAAGCACAACTCTTTCCCATTGCCATTTTCATCAAGCCCAAGTCCATTGAAGCACTCATGTAAGTGTTTGGGCGAGACTTGGACCCTCCCCGCCAGGCAAAGACCCCAGAAAGGAAGCAGCATAGTGATGTGTTGGCAAGGACAGAACCCAACAAAAGTTCAAAGGAAAGTTTGCACACTTGAGCCAGGCCCATGAGGGTGCCCTCTGAGCTGAGGGCTAATAGATGTATCCCAGTGGAGCTTTGGAACCTGGGCAGTTCAAGGAAGAGCTTGTAGCCTGGGCCACTAACACTCTGAGAGGGTGGCCAAGCAGATTTTCAAGGTTGCTTCAGCAGTCCTTTTTGTCAGTCAACATATAGAACCTAGTTGGCTGCTATTTTCCTTTTGTATTCCTGGCAGGGAAATGAACCGGCGGCAGACATACGAGCAAGCAAATAAGATCTATGACAAAGCCATGAAACTGGAGCAGGAGTTTGGAGAATACTTTACAGGTAAAAAGCCCTGCTGCCAGTTGAGGTTATGTAAACCCCAGCACACATCTTTAAATGGCTGAGACACTGTGACACCTTGCACAGAGTTTCTGGCTGCCTTGGATCTGTTTATTCCTAGCCATTCAAAGCACTCCAGTTCCCTCTGGCCCAGGCTGCTCAGCCAGGTCTAAGCTGCCTCACTGAATGCTGCCTGAGTCCACTTTGTCCTTCTCCTCTCCATGGCTCTGCTGGGTTGTAGGCTCAATGTATTTATTGCACTGGGCCCCTCCTGTCCAACTCCCTGTCCATTGGTCTGGCATGTCTCAGGTGCTGAAGAAGTGTCTCTGGCCAATGATGATTGCTTGGTGTGATCGCAGACTGTCCATTAATGTGTGTGTGTGTGTGTGTGTGTGTGTGTGTCCTGGTGTATGATTATGTGGTCCCTTGCTTTAGAATGTCAGTTCCTACAGGTTGGAAGATTTTTTTTGTGTAAAATGTCATTCACCTTGTCAAAGGCCTTGACATGTACATGTGGTTCAGTTCTGAGCAAACCAGCTGCTAATTTGCCAGGCCAATGGGGGGAAAAGTCATGACTGTTCCCTTAGACTTGGGGTCTGAAGCTCCCCTGACTCTCAGGGTCCATGCCTTGTTCGTGGGCTGCCCTCTGACACAGAGCATGTGCCCCTGGCCAGAAGTGGTTGACTCTTGGTGACTAAATTTTCCAAATCTGTTTGTACGGCTGCCATAGAATTCACCTACTGCCAGCCTCAAACAACATGAACTGTAAAGGCTGGCACATGACAGGTGTTCAGTAAAGTCTTTGATCAGCACACTTTTCTACTGTTTAATCTCACTAAGACCCCAGATTGACTTCTTGCCTTAGGGTCTCAATGCCCATCCTCCTCCCCTGTGCCTGAGGCCACTGGGCAGCTGATTAGTGAAGCTTTAAATATCCCACATCATGTGTCTGGGGTGCCTGTGTGGGCTGAGCTAGAGGATTCTCAGGGCAGGGACAGGGGGGCTCCAGGGGTACTGTGAACCACAGTGATAATTCTGTTTTCTTCTTCACTTCAGCCATTGTACAGGGTGACTCGCTGGAAGAGATTTATAACAAAATCAAACAAATCATCGAGGACCAGTCTGGGCACTACATTTGGGTCCCATCCCCAGAAAAACTCTGAAGAATCCCCTTAAACCATTCTCTTGTGAACAGAAGAAATCAAGTCCCTCTTCCCCTCCTCCCTCTTCATTCCTGTCCCCATGGGGAGAACAAATGACTACTGTTCTTGCCCCCTTTTTTAGATATGTTGAAGAAATTGAGTTTTCTAGTCCTGTTTTTATTTTTAATTTTTGTTTAGTTTATTTTGGGGGATGATGCCATCTCACTCATCATGTGACTGTGCCCATTCCTGCATGGACCTTTCCCACACGCTAGCACAGGTGCAGACCTATCAGAGTCATTGTTTTTGTAAAAACTAAGCAGAAGCAAAGAGAGGAGGACTGATGGAAAGACAGACTCCAGACAGCTGTGCAGCTTGAGAAGTATGCTCGACATGCCACATGATGAGATGCTCCTGGGCATTTCTACCCATCTGTACTGCTGTCTTACAACTCTGAATGATGCGATGTAATGGCGACAGAACGTATCTTATTTATATATAGATATATATATGTAATTTATATAAAATATATAGAAATTATTATATATATATATTATACACTCTCATATAATATATATATATTCACACACATTTGGACTAGACAAGTCTATGGAGACTTCATCCACGGTACTGTGTTACTAGAGAAATGCTTTAATTTTCATATCCTAGTCAGATGGCATCTTCCATCCCACCTGGTCAAGAGGGTTGAACATGGTAGTGAGCACTGTGCCCAGGTGCTCACATCTTGAGTGCTAAGGTCTTCTCTAGGAAGAGGTCAGCCATAGGCCTGTGACAAAGGGCTTTTTGCCTGGGGGCGCGGGGAGAGGAACAGAGGGACAGGGACTTGACCCTCAAGCTGTTGTCGCCCTTGAGGTGCCTCAGTCCTGCGCACAGAGAGAGAGAGAGAGAGAGAATGGCTAACAGTGCTCCGTATTAAATTGCCTATTGTTTTATGCCACCTGATGTGTCTGCATGAGAGGTTTCCTTTTTGTTCATTTTTAAGCTGCTGTTAAACCAAAACCATGTTGTGCTACTGTGTCAGCCTTTTCATTATTCCAGATTTTACTTTTACTATTTAAGTGAATGCGTAGAATCCAATTGAACAGTGTTCTAAGGCTTGTGATATTCTGGAGCAGCCTGGCCCAGTGTGTGATAGAGTAGATGACCCAGGCTTGGCTGTCCAGCAGGCAGATGGGGCATTAGGACCAGTGAGAGCTGAGGAGAGGAGCTGGCACTCTGAACTGTGACAACTATCTTCACTCTCCTGCCAGGGACACACGGGACTCAGCTGACGCCCCTTTGCAGGCACCGCCTACTGACAGAGAGGCAGTCATTTGCCTTCCAGTTCTGTGCCGGAAGGCACAGCAGCCCTAGTCTCGGCCAGCTGCACGCTAAGAAATACAGTTTGGGTTTTTTTCCTCAGCTGCTTCACATACCCTACCCCTTTCCCATAGCTGGTATCTTGCTGTTTCTTTGAGAAAAAGTAGACTTGAATGCTGTCAACCTGAATAGTGCTAAGATTCACCTGTTGGTGAGAGATGAAACTTTGTTGCTTTTTCCCAGAATCCAAGGGCAGTGATTGTGGTGAAGGGAGTTTTTCTCCATCCACAGGTGCAGGGCGGTAGGTGTGGCTCAGGCTGACCCCCCATCCCCACTCCACGTGTTCCTTTGAAGTCAATGTGCCTCCCTTGCCACCATGCTGGAGGTGTTACAGGGGAGAAGAATGTGAAGAGGCTTGGCCCAAGGGCTGACTGCAGTGTTTCCTAGCCTGCAATGTTAGGACCAATGCAAACAATGCCATGCTCAAGTCTCTGGGCACTACCAACCATATCAGGGAGCTATGTTAACAGATCTACCAGCATAAGGAGGCTAACTGTGAAGTGTGAGGCCAGAAGGAAGGTAAAGAAAGGACAGCAGCTTTACTTGGACAATACACTGGATTGAAGGCAAAGAGGGATATAGTGACGGCTGACGGCCAATAATGACCCTGGTGAGGAGGAAGTGAGCAGGAGTGTCGATGACTCTGTTGGTGACTAAGTGATGTAGTCTGATGCTCAATCCTCTCCCAGGGAAGAAAAAGATGCAGAGTAAGCATGACACCAGTTGGTTTACCAGTGTTCCTTCTGAGGAGACATATATTTTTTAATAAACGATAGTTGCAATGAACTGTGGCTCTGAGTTCTTGGACTACAATCAATAAGGGGGTGTGGGGGGCTCAGCACTGGGGAAAATACCCCAAAGGCCCTCTCAGTGACAATCAGTTCACCAAATCAGGGCTTCCTCTGGATGGCTCTAGACCTCAGTGGTCAAAACTGGTCCTCACTGAAAGCTATATGCTCAGTCTCCCCTACCCTTCCCCCCTCTTTCCACCCAGCCGCCAAACATTGCCTCACATAAGCCTAACTGGGTGGCAGGTGTCCACAACCTTGGTGGGGGAATGCTAACATTTCCCCAAGGGGCACACAGATGGGAGGTACCTGCTACAGCAGACATTTATTGAAATCAGGCACTGATTTAGCAGAGAGCAGTCATAAAAAAGAAAGGCTGACTTACTGAATACCAGTGTGTTCAGAAAACACTTGGAGCTCAGTGAAAATACGATGGGACCATTTGTAGGGTAGGGTGGCAGGCATCCTTGCAGCCCCACTGAGTGGAGACATGCTGACAGCAGGTATTTATGACACGGCTGCTATGACTGCATTGAATGGTGTGGAGAAGCTTGAAGTACTGCCAGAATTAAGGTTAAGAGTGAAGATAGAATGAATGAGCATGCCGGGCATGGTGGCTCGTGCCTGTAAGCTTCAGCCTATGAAGCGGCTGGGGCTATGGATCGCGGTTCGAGTCCCGTCTGGGGTCCTAGAGAGACCTAGTTCCAAAAATTAGCTGGGCGTGGTGGCGCGCGCCTATAATCCCAGCTA
Organism: Uropsilus gracilis; assembly: GCA_004024945.1. NCBI lineage: Eukaryota > Metazoa > Chordata > Mammalia > Eulipotyphla > Talpidae > Uropsilus > Uropsilus gracilis. Next base: position 20,595 of record PVHY01017938.1, read on the forward strand.
CCTGGGAAGCTAAGACTGGGGATTGAGTCTGTGGTACCCCGGCAATGAGAGCCTGGGGTTCCATGGGCAAAAATAGCGAGACCTAGTCTAAAAAAAAAAAAAAAAAGAATGAGCAACTCTGATGTGTGGGCTGCACCATAGGAAGGATACTGAGCCTCACTTGTTTTGTGGTGCCTTGTGGTTGGTTTATAGGATACTTCCTCTCACACATTATCTCACTTGCTGTGAGACAGCCTGTCAGTGGGCAGACCCCAAAGAGCTCTGTGGGGGCTTCAGGAAGACCAACTCTTTTTTTTTTAAATTATTATTATAAAGTTTATTCCGGTTGACAATTTAGGCCATAGACATGTACATGTAAATTCCATAAAAGGGATGAGTATGTGGGGGGATAGGAGGGGTGGAGATAGGAGGGAGTGGTGGGTGGTTCCCAGGGAATACAAAGATGTGAAAAACATATATAAAAAAATAAATTAAGAAAAAAAGGGGCTCAGGCATGGAGGCTTGTGCCTGTAAGCTTCAGCCTATGAAGTGGCCAGGACTAGGGATCGCGGTTTGAGTCCCGCCTGCGGCCTGTAGTGAGACCTAATTCCAAAAAAATAGCTGGGTGTGGTGGCGCGCACCTGTAATCCCAGCTACCTGGGAAGCTGAGGCTGGGGGTTGCTTGGGTCTGTGGACCCCTGGGCAATGAGAGCCTGTGGTTCTACGGGCAAAAATAGTGAGACCAGTCTCAAAAAAAATTAAGAAAAAAAGGAATTAGTACAATTTCTATGCTGGGGAGAAGCAGCTCTCCTGCCTGCCTGGCACAATGCAGATGGCTCTCTTTTTCTTTCTCTATTCCCTAATAACCCTGTCCTTTTTTTTGTTTTTTTAAAATTTAATTTAAATTTTTAAAATTTGCATATATATGTATATTTTTATTTATACTACATTATTCCATTATTGTGTACCCTGGGGCTTTCCCACTTCACTAACATTTGTTAACCACCCTGATCTTTTGTGCTCCTCACCTCCCCCACCTCCTTCCCCCTCCTCCTCTCTTGCTCCATGGTTCAGTCCCATTGGTTGTTTTCATTCTTTCTTATTCGTTTGTTTTTCCCTATATCCATCATATACTGAGACCATCCTGTATTTCTCTTTTTCTTTTTGACTTATTTCTGTTAATATGAGTCTAGTTCCATCCAGGTTGCTGCGAATGACGTGTTTGTCCTCCTTGATGGATGCGTAGTATTCCATCGTGTATATGTACCACATTTTTCTTAGCCAATTGTCTGTTTTGGGGCATTTGGTTTGTTTCCAAATCTTGGCAATTGTAAACAGAGCTGCAATGAACATGCGTGTACAGGTGTTCTTTTGAATTAATGTTTTCATGTCCTCTGGGTAGATTCCTAGTAGTGGGATTGCTGGGTCAAATGGTAAGTCCACTTTCAATTGTTTGAGGGTCCTCCACACAGTCTTCCATAGTGGCTGGACCAGTGTGCACTCCCACCAGCAGTGTAAGAGAGTTCCTTTTTCTCCACATTCGTGCCAACATTTGTTGTTGTCCGTTTTATTTATATGGGCCATTCTTACTGGTGTAAGATGGTATCTCAGTGTGGTTTTAATTTGTATTTCCCTTATTAGTGATGTGGACCATTTTTTCACATGCCTTTTAGCTATTTGTATCTCCTCTTTGGTGAAGTGTCTTTTTGGTTCTCCCCATTTTTTGAGTGTTTTTTTTTTGCTTTGTTTTTGTTGAGCTGTAGGAGCTCTTTATGGATCTTTGTTATCAGACCCTTGTCCCTTGTCTGGAGGGCAAAAATTTTCTCCTAGTTGGCTGGATTTCTTTTTGTTCTTGTTTATTGTCTCTTTTGCTGAACAGAAATTTTTTAGTTTGATATAGTCCCAGCTGTTTATGTTTTCCTTCATTTTTTTTGCCAGCCATAGTTGTTTCCCCAAATGGATTTCTGAGGTGAAATTCATGAAGGGTTTTCCAGGTTTTCTTCTATGTATTTTATGGTTGAAGGTCTCATTCCAGGTCCTTTATCCATTTTGAGTTAACTTTTGTATAGGGTGTGTGGGTGTTGTCCTCGTCCATTTTTTTTTACAAGTTTTGATTCAGTTTTCCCAGCACCATTTACTGAAGGGGCTCTCCTTGTCCCAGAGAATGGTTTTTGCCCCTTTGTCAAAGATTAGTTGACCGTATATGTGTGTTTTTATTTCTGGGTATTCGATTCTGATCCATTGGTCTGTTTATCTGTTTTTGTACTAGTACCACACTGTTTTAAGTATTATGGCTTTGTAGTACAGTTTGAAGTCTGGAATAGTAATACCTCCATTCTCTCTTCTGTTTGTCAAAAGGGTTTTGCCTAATCAGGGTCTTTTGTTGTTCCATATGAATTTCAGTAATTTTTGTTCTATCTCTTTAAAAATAGGTCGTTGGAATCTTTATTGGAATTGCATTGAATCTGTAGATTGCCTTTGGTAGTATGGCCATTTCGATAATGTTGATTTTTCCGATCCATGAACAGGGAATATCTTTCCATTTTTCTTTTTCTTTTTTTGAGTCTAGGTCTCACTATTTTTGCTGGTGGAACTGCAGGCTCTCGTTACCTGGAGTACCACAGACTCAAGCAATCCCCAGCCTCAGCTTCCCAGGTAGCTGGGATTACAGCTTTACATTTTTTAACATCATCTTCTATGTCTTTTAAGAATTTTTGTAGTTTGCTTTGTATTGGTCTTTTACGTCTTTTGATAGGTTAATTCCCAAGTATTTGATTTTCTTTGGTGCAATGGTAAATGGGGTGTTTTTTAAATTTCTTCTTCTTCTGATTGATTCTTTGCATATATGAATGCTGTTGATTTTTGTGTGTTGATTTTGTATCCAGCTACCTTACTGAATAGGTTAATTATTTCAATCAGTTTTTCTGTCGATTTTTCTGGGTTCTCTACATAGAGTATCATATCATCTGCGTATAAAGATAACTTTATTTCTTCGTTCCCTATTCGGATTCCTTTTATGTCTTTCTCTTGCCTTATTGCCCTAGCTAGGACTTCCAGAACTATGTTGAAAAGGAGTGGAGAGAGTGGGCATCCTTGCCTGGTTCTGGACCTTAATTGAAATTGTTTCAGTTTTTCTCCATTAAGAATGATATTTGCTGTGGGTCTGTGTATATACCTTTTATTATGTTGAGGTATGTTCCTTTTATACCAATTTTTTCCGGGGCTTTTATCATGAAAGGATGCTGAACTTTATTGAATGCTTTTTCTGCATCTATTGATATGATCATATGTTTTTTGTTCTTCTCTTTGTTGATGTGGTGGATTATGTTGATTGATTTTCGAATGTTGAACCATCCCTGTGCCCCTGGGATGAATCCCACTTGGTCATGATGGATGATCCTTTTTATGCAATGTTGGATTCAGTTTGCCACGATTTTGTTTAGAATTTTTGCATCTGTGTTCATTAGGGAGATTGGTCTGTAGTTTTCTTTCTTTACACTATCTTTATTTGGTTTTGGAATTAGTGTAATGTCTGCTTCATAGACGTTATTTAGTAGCTTTCCTTCTTTCTCAATTTTTTGAAAGAATTTTAATAGTACCGGTGGTAGTTCCTCTTTGAATGTTTGGTAGAACTCATTTGTAAAACCATCAGGACCTGGGCTCTTGTTTTTAGGGAGAATTCTGATACTGCCTCAATTTCACTGCTTGTGATTGACTGTTTAAGTTTTTTATTTCTTCTTTGTTCAGTTTTGGTTGACTGTATTGTTCTAGGAATTTGTCCATCTCTTCCAGGTTGCTTTATTTGTTTGCATATAGATGTTCATAGTAGTCTCTAATTATCTTTTGGATTTCTGCTGGGTCTGTTGTAATATCTCCCTTTTCATTTATGATCCTGTTTATTTGAGTTTTCTCTCTTCTTTTTTTTGTAAGCCTTGCCAGGGGTTTGTCAATTTTATTTATTTTTTCAAAGAACTAGCTTTTGGTTTTGTTTATCTTCTCGATGGTCTTCTTTTTGGTTTCTTCTTTTTGGTTTCTATTTCATTCATCTCCGCTTTTATTTTAGCTATTTCTTGTCTTCTGCTGGGTTTTGGATTTTTTTTGTTGCTCTTTTTCTAAGTCCTCAAGTTGGGAGATTAGAGTATTTCTTTGGGCTGTTTCCATTCTTTTTATTTGGGCCTGTATTGCTATGAACTTTCCTCAGCTTTTTTCCCACAGCTTTTGCTGTGTCCCACACATTTTGGAATGTTGTGTTGTCATTGTCATTTGCCTCCATTTAGGTTTTAATTTCTTTTTTGATTTCTTCTTTTACCCAGTGATCTTCCAGAAGCCTGTTGTTCACTCTCCATGTAGTGTTTACTCTCATTTTCTTTTCAGTGTTCATTTCTAATTTGATGACTTTATGATCAGAGAAAAAGGTTGGTATTATTTTAATCTTTGTGTATTTGTTCAGGTTTGTTTGTGACCTAATATATGATCAATTTTAGAGAATTACCCATGTGCATTTTAAAAAGTGTATTCATTTCCTTGGGTGTATAATGTCCTGTATATATCTCTTAGGTCCATTTGGTCTAGCTCTTCCTTTAAAGTTTTTGTTTCTTTGTGTAGTTGCTGTTTTGTTGATCTGTCTTTTGTTGAGAGTGGAGTGTTAAAATCCTACTGCATATGTAGTCTCATCAATATTTGATTTCAGTTTTGCTAGTAGTTGTTTTATGAATTTTGGTGCTCCCTCATTAGGTGCGTATATGTTGATTATTGTTATGTCTTTTTGGTGGATTGACCTTTTAACCATTAGGTAGTGGCCATCTTTATCTTTTGTCACTATTGTTAATTTGAAGTCTCCTCTGCCTCACACAAGAATGGCAACTCCTGCTTTCTTGTAGGGGCCATTTGCTTGTAGTGCAGTTTTCCAGCCCTGCACCTTCAGTCTATGCTTATCCTTAGTGATCAGATCCTTGGAGGCAGCAGAATGGAGGGTTCTGTTTTCTGATCCAGTCTGCAACTCTTTGTCTTTTGATTGCTGAGTTTAGACCATTGACGTTTAGGGTGATTATTGATATTTGCGATTCTAATGGTTTCCTGGTGGTCATTTTGGGGTTTATTTTATTTTTTTTTTTAATTTTTGTTATTTGTACTTGTTCTTATGGTTATGATCTTCAGGCCTCCTGCAAAATTTCTTGGAGTGGGGGTTTAGTGGTAGCAAATTTCTGGAGACTCTGCTTGTTGGAGAAGGTTCTAATTTTTCCTTCATAGAGGAAGGATAGCTTTGCAGGGTAGAGTATTCTTGGCTGGCACATTTTTTCTTGGAGTTTTTTGTAGATGTGACTCCATTCTCTCCTTGCCTGGAGTGTCTCTTCAGAAAAGTCTGAGGTCAGTCTAATGGATTTTCCTTTGTAGGTTATCTGTTTCTTTTCTCTAGCCATTCTCATTATTTTTTCCTTATCTTGGGTTCTAGGAAGTTTTACAATGATGTGTCTTGCTGTGGCTTTTCTTTCATTAAAGTAGTTTGGTGTCCTTTTGGCTTCCTGTATGTCTATTTTCATTTCTTTCTTCAGATTTGGGAAGTTCTCCTCTATTATTTTTTCGAAAAGCCTTTCAGTTCCCATAACTCTCCCTTCTCTTTCTGGGATTCCTATTACTCTTATGTTTCTTTTCTTTAAGGAATCTGACATATCTCTCAGCTTGTCTTCAGTCCTCTTACTTTGTTTCTCTCTTTTTCTTTCTTTGTCCTCTCTATTTCTGTATCCTCAAGTGTGCTGATTCATTCTTCTATTAGATATCTTCTTCCATGGCTTTTCTGTGCATTTTTGAGCTCATCTATTGCAACCCTTAAATCTTGACTCTCTTTGAATTTCAGTTTTAAGGATTCATTTTCATTCTTCAGTTTGCTGATTAGGTTATACATATCGATGCTTTCTTTTTTATATGTTTCTATTTCTTCCCTTAGTGCATTAAATGCTTCTATCATACTGTTGTCCTTTTTTTCTAATTCTTTTCTTAATTGTTGGAGTGCATTTAACATGTTGATGCTGGAATCTTTTTCTGAGTTACACGTCATTTCTTCAGTGTTTTCCTTGGTGTTTTCTGGAGATTGTCCTTTCTTTGTTGGTGATGAATTATTTCCTGTAGGGTTTGCTTGCATGTCTAAAGTTTTCCTTCTAAGTGTGTTTTACTTTCTATATAAGTACCACCCGCTAACCGATTGCGCAACTGGAGCTCCTGTTTTGCCCTTTAACTTGTTCTACATATTGAGAAACCATGGATCTTGTGTTCATTGGCATGCTGATGGGAAGGTTTTCCAGGTTGAAAGTAGATCTGTAGTTTAGTAATTTGACTTCTGGTGTCTCACCTGGGTGGGGGAAGGGTCAGGTGGGTTCCCTCAGGAACCTGGCTGTGGGGGTTGGCTCCCAGGGATGGCGGTGGAGGCAGCACGGAAATGGGTCCCTCCCAGAGGCCTGGTGCCAGTGCCAGTGACTTCTAGCATCTCACCTGGGTGGGGGAAGTGTTGGATGGATTCCCTCAGGAACCTGGCTGTGGGGGTTGGCTCCCAGGGATGGTGGGGAAGGCGGCGCAGGGTTGGGTCCCTCCCAGAAGCCTGGTGCCGGTGCCCAGGAAGACCAACTCTTAAGTGCAAGGGGAACAAAGAGCTGTGGGGACCACAGGAATTCATCCTAAGGAATTCATCCACAACTCAGAAGAGACTGAGCCACTTGGAAGGAAACCCTGAAGGTGCATGCCCTGCCCTGAGCTCTGCTGTGACCTGGTAGCTACAGCTTGTCTCCTCAGGTATGAACACAGATCCCTCTGAGTTCTGCTGCCTGCAGGAGGGACAACCATGCTTGTTTCTTCATCTCTCACAGACCTCAAATTACTACATCATGACTATAGAAAATAACCTGAGACAAATGACCAACTCAAAAGGTGAAAGTGTTTCTAGGAGTACACTGACACAAGAAAAAATGACTCCAAGCAAGGGTCAGAGTCATGCACACAGCCAAAGCTAAATAAAGAAACAGGGTGAGTGGGGCTGACTTGAGCTGGGATGGATCAAAAAGGAAGTGTCCCCAGGGGGTCAAGGTCAAACACAAAGATGTGAAATATATATAGAAATAAAATATTTAATAAAAGGATAAAGTCATTATTTAGTCAGAAAGGAAAAAAAATTGCCGGACACGGTGGCTCGTGCCTGTAAGCTTCAGCCTATGAAGTGGCCAGGGCTAGGGATCGCGGTTCAAGTCTCATCTGGGGCCCGTAGCGAGACCTAGTTCCAAAAAAATAGCTGGGTGTGGTGGCGCACACCTGTAATACCAGCTACCTGGGAAGCTGAGGCTGGGGATTGCTTGAGTCTGTGGTACTCCAGGCAATGGGAGCCTGCGGTTCCATGGGCAAAAATAGCGAGACCTCGTCTCAAAAAAAAAAGAAACCACCAAAAAAGAAAAAAAAGAAAGGAAAAAATTTAAGTCACTAGTTAGGAAAAAGAAAAAGAGATGAGTCCACAGGGAATTGGGTCATGCAGGTGAAGGCCAAAAAAGTCATTTCCACAGGGATGTCACTTGCTGGGTGCACCCTCCACCAGCCCAGGTCCATGAAGCCCTTGAAGAAATGACAGGAGCACCTGCTCTGTGTCAGGCTTAGTACCTTGGTGCCCGATGCCTCTTCTTGGTCCGAGCAGCAGTCATTCAATCTTGGTGTTCCCCAGTTTTGCCCTTCATCCTTGAGCCCACCTAGGATTTTATGGCCCAATTTCATGAATTCTTTTTCTTTTTAAATTAATTTTCATAAGAAAGATTTTTTAAAACAAAAGATTACTTTCTTATATTGTTGTTCATTTTTGTGCAGTATTTATTTGATTTTTTCCCCTTAGGTGTAGTCCCTGTATTCTCCCACTATCATAGTCCTTTTATCCATTCAATCTCTTCCCTGGTGATTCTGGGATGCTTTATTACCTCTACAACAAATAAAAGAACAAGAAAAAGTCAAAACTAACAAACTGACAGCAGAACTAAAGCATAAAGCAAGGGTTGAGGGACAGTAAAATCGAGGGAGGGATGAGCACAAGAGATTAAGATGATGGTTCATGGGTGATAAGGTGGTGGGAGAACCCCCACCTTATACAATGATGTGAAAAAAATGTATGCAATTAATAAAAAATTCTGAAGCTCAAATTCCCATTTTCTCAAAAGCTTCTCTCTCCTTGTCATGTTCAGAAGTAGAACTAACTGCCTCCACAGTATTCAGGGTGTTGATAGCTCATGCTTTGCTAGAGAATAGAGGTGAACTCTGGGGCCACACTGCTGTGACAGCAGGATACCTGTTGGCTTTCATGGCAATCTGAATGGACCACCTGTGTGGCCCAGCCTTCCTGTTCCTCTAGTATGCTATCCAGAAGTATCTACTGTACTTCACATGACTGCAAAGTGGGTGGTTTGAAGGGGAGGATTCAGACCTGCCTGCTCACAGGGAAAAGCATCTGCAAGAGGATGTTCTCACTGGCCTTCCTGTCCCTACACCCATGGACATTTGCCATCTAATCTGCTCCTCACTCACATGGGGCCCAGTTACCTGCAGAGAATAGTTTAAGTTCCTTACCATGACCCTTCCATCATTAGACCTTAGCCTTTGTCTTCTGCCTCATCTTTTGCTATACCCCTCTCCCAGATCCAGCCATGAGTTCCCTGAGTGCACCACAGCCACGTGCCTTACTCATGCTGCTTTTTCTGCCCAGCAATGCACTCACTGCCACCCCATCTTGCTAATCTGGATGATTCCCTTAATATTTTAAGACTCACTTCAGAAATTCCTCTCTTGTGCTTCCTTTCCTGAAGCTCTTTCTTTTCTCTCACCCCTCAGATCAAATGGACTGTTTCTCTTCACTCCATTAGATCTTGAAAGAACTTTGTCAACATTTCAATACCTAACATTTACCTCATGCTTACACTGTGACAGGCATTGTACTATGTTCTTCATGCATTTCATTCACTTATCACACAAAACGGCCTTAAACTGAGGCAAAATGAGGTCACAGCTAATAATAAATAAGCAGCAATGCTGTGAGCCCACCCAGTCTCTTGGGGTCTGAAGCATCACCCCATGCAATCTCTTGTTTTACCATACTTAGGGCATTTTATTGCTCTTACTGCTTTATATCCTTCTTGCATCTCATCTTTGGCAGCTTAGATATCTTATTTATCTTCCCATCCTGGGCATTAAGCACAATATTTGTCACCAAGTAGAAGAGATGTACCACTCTTTCAGCTCAACCTTAGAGGAAAGATTTTTTTTTTCCTGTAATACATAATTTATTTTTTTTAATTGTAGTTTTATTTTGTTCTTTGGGTTACAACCACTCTGTTATATATTTTTCCCCCTCCCTCCTCCCTCCGGTGCTCCCTCCATTCTCTCACACCCCACTCTTTGTTATTAGCTGTGCTCAGTCCATTAGTCTCTTTCCCATGTTAGTGTCTTTTCTCTGGGTGAGGGACTGCGTTGTTGGGTCCCGGTGCCCCTTGATGTTAGATTTTCAGTCTTGAGATTGTGTTTGGTGGCCCGGTTATGCCCTTTTGTGATCTGTCCATGTTTTCTTGCTGTAGCCCTTCCTCTCCAATCCAATCCCCTCGCCTTTGATTTGCTGCTTTTCCTTATGGGTCTGGTGTCGGTCTTTGGGGGTTTTGTCTTTTTTTACTCGTTCACTTGGTTGTCCATCTG
>PVHY01017939.1:0-30269 GCA_004024945.1 Uropsilus gracilis
GCCTCGTGCAGTGGCTAGGCAGGCGCCCCCAAGCTGTTGTGGCCACCCCCTCCCAAGGTGCTTCTCAGCAGGCCAGACCCTCCCTCTGACACAGGCATCCCTGCTGCACCCGCCCCAGTGCAGGCAGAGGCCTCACCTCTGAGATCCCAGGGGCCTGACTCAATGTCCAGCTCAGACCTGGTCCACTCCCCCAAGTTGGATTCCAAGGTGTCTCAGCATGAGCCTGCCACGGTCCCTAGACCTTTATGGACATTGGGACAGGCGGTCCTGAGGGGGACAGGTGGGCCCCATCCTATGGGAGATGTAGCTACCAACAGAAACCATCCTGACACTGGACATGTATCCAGCTGGGACCCCCGGTTGATGGGTTGCTCTATGGAGTGACAGGTCTGCATCGTTCCCAGGGTCCACTATGTCCCTCCTTGGCTTCACAGGGCACAAAAGGCTTGTTGCTGCTCCATTCCTCCTGATGAATGCTGGGTGTCAGGTAGGGTTTTGCTATATTTCCCTGCTGGGTGGAGTCTGGTAGGGAACTTTACAGAGAAGTGGGAAGTGCACAAGGCATTGTGGCCTGGAGCTGTGGAGGGGCCTGGTCGCTGGGAGTGGAGAGCCAGGGCTGGTGTGGCCTAGAGGGGCAATGGCCCTGGGTGGGCAGCATTGTGGCTGGAAGCTGCAAAACAGCAGGGGTTGGCTGCAGTCAGAGAGAGAGAAGAGAACCACATGCTGAAGCAGTGGCCACAGCTCCCAGTGACTGGGATAGTTGCTGGAATAGCTGATGTGTATTTGCTGGAAAGGTTTGGAAGCTTGAAGAAACTGGTACCTGAAGAAAGCTGGAACCTGGGGAAAGCTGGAGATTTGTATAAGCTGATTTTACACCTGTGTTTTCTGGAAAAGCTCGGAAAGTTAAAACTTGGAAAAGTTGAGATGTTGGAGCTGAAGTCATCACCATTTTCTCAGATGCATGTGGTTGGAGCATCCCAAGTGCAACGTTAGACTGGGAGACTTGGACTAAAACTATGTAGTGAGAAAGCTGGGATCCTCCCAGTCACAGGGACTCTTTGTTCACACCTTTATAAATAAATATAAATAAATTCTGCTTGGTTTGTCTTTAAAACTGGGTTCGTTTTGAGCCAGGCACGGTGGTGCACGCCTTTAGTCCAAGCGCTAGGAGGCAAGAGGCCTGGGATGGCTTGAGTTTGCAGGTTCTACCCCGGACAACATAGCAAGACCTAGTCTCAAAGAAAAAATAGCTGGGTGTGGTGGTGCACACCTATAATTCCAGCTACCTGTGAGGCTGAGGCTGGGGATAGTTTGAGTCCAAGGGATCAGGACTACCCCAGGGCAACATAGTGAGACTTAGTCTCAAAAAAAGAAAAAGAAAAAGAAAAAAAACAAACAAAAACAAAAAACAAAACAAAACAAAAAAACCTGGGTTTGCTTTGAAACTGCCAAGCAGGTGGGGAAGAGCCTGGGGATAAAAGCAGAATTTCAAAAGGTGCAGTTTTCTTTTTCTTTGGCTTAGAAGCTTGAGGCTTTTCCACTCTCTTCACCTGATTTCACTACTACTCCAGAATCTCATACCTTTTGCTCAGAAACAATCACCGTTGACAGTTCGCTACTGTTTTTCCTAGAATTCTGCTTTTTAAAGTTTTTTACACATCACCACATGCCTTTTTCACATCTAGTTCTCCTTTCCTCTTCCCAATACACATTTTGCTTTTTTAAATTTAGTAGTATATTTTAGAAAATGTTCCTTGCTGGAATACGCAAAATTACTTCTTTTTAAAAATGGCTGCAGAGTTAACTGCATGTGGTTAAACAAGAATTTATTTATTTAATTTAATAATTCCCCAGATGATAGTCATTTAGATTGCTAACACTTTTTGCCTTTATAAATAATACAAGAGCATTCATCTTTAATTTATAGATTTGCATAATATGCAAGAAAATTGTAAAATAATTTTCTAAAACTGGAAAGTCTTAGGCAGTGTTAGCAATAACCAAGGTATGGGAACAATCCAGGTGCATGGCAACAGATCAATGGATAAAGAAGATGTGCTCCATATACGTGATAGAATACTACTCAGTTGTTAAAAAAATAAATAAAATCTTGCCATTTGTGACAATGTGAATGGACCTTGAGGAGGCTATGCTAAGTGAAATTATTCAGAAGGAGAAAGAGATATTGTATGATTTCCCTAACCTTCAGAATACAAAGAAAAAAGCAAATAAACACAACCAACCAAACATCAAACAACCCCTGAGACACAGACAACAGAATCGTGGCTACCAAGGTGGAAGGGAGATTGGGTAGAGGGGGTCAATTGGTGGGGATGATGAGTAGACATTTAGTGGTGGGCATGGTGAGATGTGTGCCGTTGCAGAGGAGAGAAAATGTGCTCCTGGAACCTGGAAGCTTTGTAAGCTAATGTTACTTCAATCAAAAGGAAAAAAAGAGAGGTCTGCAAATTAAAACGTCAATGAATAGTACCAACTTGTCCTTCAGTGAGATCACGTTAGTTTACATTCCACAAACACTGTACGGGGGTGCTTGCGTCTCCAATCCCTATCAACACTGCCACCCTGGATTAGAAACCACTAATCTCTCCCTTTGAAATTCCAAAGTCTACATTAAAGGACATTAGCATGATACTTTCTTTGGGTAAAATCTATAGTTTTGTTTGAGTTTTATCTTTTCGACAGCAAAACTGGCCCGTGTTCTCCATTCTAGAAGGTCGGGATAGATGACCTGATCATAGGGTCACCCGGCAAAAGGTGGCCAGACCCCAGGGCTGTTTCCTGAGTGATGATGGGAGTGAAAAACAAGCCTGGTTCTATAACAGAACACAGAGCCATTGTCAGGAAACCACAAATTGCTGACTTGCTCCTGCAAACAATCGATATTCAGAAGCAAGTCCAGGAATTCTACTCTGTACCCTGCATAAAGGGCTAAGTGGGAGAGGACACTTCTTTAGAAAAGAACTAGGCACCCTGAGTTCCTTGGCGATACTTCCTAGAGAGCCAGAGAAGGAAGGCCCTGTGGCCTCTTTACCACTCCCTCTGGTGATCCTAGAGCCCTCAGCAGTCAGAGCTGGAGGGGATCAGGAAATTAGCCTATCCTGCGAGAATCTGGGTGAAGATCCAGGGCAGTTCTAAGAGGTAAATTCTCACTTGCAGTGGGATAATGCAGTGCAGTGCAGTGGTCAGCGGCTACACTTGGGCTCAGATCCTGGCTCAGTCACTTATCAGTGCTCTGACCTTGACACCATTGTCACTCAGCCTCTTTCCTCAGCTAGCGAAAAAGGATAATAATACAGCAAAAGGTCACTGTGAGGATTCAGTTGAACAGTTAGGTCAGTAAATAACAGTTTGGTGCCTGGCTCTTTGTAAGGACTTAATGAATGTTATTTTTAATATTTAATTTAGTAATTTAATTTAATAATTTAATAACTTGATAATATTAATATAAGAACTTAATATTAACTTAATAATTATTAATAACTTAATAAATAATAATATTTAATTTAATAACTTAATCAATGCTATTTTTAATATTGATAAGAGTTGGAGGGAGGGAATTAGGGAAAATTTCCTGGAGGAGGGGATCATTTGAGGTAGATTGGAAAAAGGTGGGGAGATTGGCACGTTGGAATAAATAAAGAGAAAGAGTGAAGTTCATATACAAATACTCTCATAGCTCCCCGAGTGTGACCAAAAACATGCAGAGGCTTCAGAGTAGGCCAACATGGAGAGGAGGGTGGGGGACAGGTTGACGGTTCTGCCATGGAACAAGTAGTTCTGTTTGAAAGGGACCTACTGTGGCACTGGCATCTGAGGTCCAATGTAGAGAATGGGGCAGGCACAGTGGCAGGAGTTTCTGAAGGAGAAATATTTTCCCTCAATAAGAGGCCGGGCATGGTGGCGCATGCCTGTAAGTGGCAGCCTAGGAAGCCGCAGCCGGAGCCAGGGATTGTGGTTCGAGTCCTACCAGGGGCACGTAGCGAGACCTTGTTCCAAAAAAATATAGCTAGGCGTGGTGGCGCATGCCTGTAATCCCAGCTACCTGGGAAGCTGAGGCTGGGGATTGTTTGAGTCTGTGGTACCCTGGGCAATGTAAGCCTGTGGTTACACAGGCAAAAATAGCGAGACCTAGTCTCAAAAAAAAAAAGAAAGCCCCTTTTGAGAAGACTTGACTCCTTGGAGTCTGGAGGAGAAAATGAGGAAGTGCTATATATTGCCCTGGGTTCTGATTTTTCTTCACTTTACACCAAACTAATTAGATGCTACTGCCTATCTGTACAGAAAGACATTCACATATAAAAAGAGGAAGCTTGCTTCATTTCACCAAGCCAAGCTATGTGTCAGGTGCCCATTTGTGAGTTTGGTCTTGCTGCCCTGAGCATTTCAGTCTACCCCGTTAGCTGGATGCTGGTTCCTCCTGGCCTCAGCAAACTACACAGGATGACAGTAATATTGATAACAGTCATTTAGAATAAGTACCGGGCATTGCTCTGAGCCTTCCACATGCGTAGACTCATGTTATCCTTTTGAACCTTCTCAGGAAAGTATGATTATTACTCCCAGATTGTTACTCCCAGAAGTAAGTCAGCTGAGAAGGATGAAATGCCTTGCTGAAGGTCACATGCCCAGCAAGCGGTACGGGCACAGCCAGAGGCCAGGTGCTTTGTCCATGCTCCTAGCCATTCCCAGCCACCCAGCACCTCTGCTGCAGGGGCAGCTTTGTTCTCAGTTGCTGAACCTGGGCTCTGCTGGAGTGATTTTCCTGAATTTCTGCCTCTAGAGAACTCTAATTATCCTTTAAAGTCCTACCTCCCCAATAGGGAAACAGGGTGCCTCTTCCCACTCTTTGCTTCCTTTACTAGGAAGGAAAACTAGTCACCACATTCTTCTGAAACTAGTCACCACATTCTCATCCCTCAGTACCCCCAACACAGTGCCTGTATATGTAAAGTTCTCTTTCATGTTTGTTGAATTAGTACCTGACCCAAGCATTTGACGTATGAGGAAAAAATCCAAGATGGTGGAAGGACCTGTCTACCTCTCAAAGCAAGGGAAAGAAAGAACCAAGGGGCCAATCCCCAGGATTTTTGACTGCCATGTATCAACCACCCTGTGCATGGAATATTTGGAAAAGTCTTCGTACATCTTCAGGCCTTTCTTGATTCTCCTAGGTCTTATCCCAAAGAGGACTCCTTTGAAATTGCTGGTGGGAGAGTGAGTTTTGGCAAGTCCTTCCTGGGAGTCATGAGGCAACAGAGAAAAATAGACAAACAACCCTGGGATGTATTTTGCTGACCCAGTCCTCAAAAACACCAGAACAAAGCACTCCAGACTCAAGCTGGGGCCTCAGCCAGCAGGGCACCAAGTCAACTTGAACAAAATTCACTAACAATGTCCTCCCTCCCTTTTTCTTAAAACGGTGGGGCTTTTGGAAAGGAAATCTTTTCCGGTTTGTCTGGATTTTCTTTTCGGCCCAGCAAAAAAAATATAGAAAATTTCACAAGGCCCTAGAATCTTCCAAATGTAAACAAGTTCTGGGCACATTCTCTCTTGACCTATCTCAATGCCAAATGAGTCCACTGTGTCCCAGGATGTGAAACTCCCCTCACCCTTTGGTCAGAAAATGCTGGAGTAAGAGCTAATTATCATTAATCACAACTGGAAAAATCTGAGAAATCATGAAGGCACCATTAAAGTCCTTTCCTTAGTTCTTATTTGTGTGAGCACAGGCCTTGGTAATGGCAGAGCACATAGGAATCTCGGTTCTACCACCCAGCTCAGCAACCTTGAACAAGTTCCACCTCTCAGCCTCAGTTCCATCACCCATGAGACTGTCTGTGATACCTGCCTCGAAGGTTTGTTGAGAGGACTGAATGAGATATTACAGCATCATGCCTGATCATAATCATGCTTAATTATATTAGCTGTTCGTATTTGTACATGATGTCCTTTTTGACTGGAATGTTCTTTTTTTTGTCTGCCTGGGAGACTTCTACTCATTCTTTAATGCCCTTTTTAAGGGTGTCCTCCTTGGTGAGGCATCTTTGTTTCCTCTCTAATAGGTCTTCCAGCCCTCTCAGCTCTCTCACCCTTTTCTCTTTTTTTTTTCTGCTTTCCAATATTTATTGTGAAAAAATATATATCTTTTTAATATTATTTATTTGCTCTTTAGATCACCACCTCTGTAAGGGGTTTTTGGGATACCTCCTCCTCCCACCTCCCCCTGGCACCCCTTCCATTCTCTCAAACCCCACTCTTTGTTGTTTATTAGTTGTGCTAAGTCCATTAGTCTCTTTCTTTCCTGTGGCAGTGTCCTTCCACTGGGTGAAGGACTGTGTTGTTGGAGCCAGGCAAGCCTTGCTGGAAGCATTTCAGTCTTAAGTTTGCGTTGGGCGGTCAGGCTGTATTCATTTGTGATCTGTCCGTGTTTTCTTGCTCAGGCCGTCTTCTCCAATCCCATCTCCACTGCTTTGCTGCTTTACCTTATGGCTCTGGTGTCAGATTTAGGGGGTCTCGGCTCCAGACAGTGTCGGTGAAGAAGTTTCTCTGTGAATACAGGTGTCTGTGAATGGCCTTTGTAGATCATCTTCTCTGCCTCAGTTTGCAGTTTTGATGTGGGGCCGATTACCCCATCTTTGGTCTTCCTCTCCTCTCCCATAGAAGGGGGTATTGCTCTCCT
Source organism: Uropsilus gracilis (assembly GCA_004024945.1). NCBI lineage: Eukaryota > Metazoa > Chordata > Mammalia > Eulipotyphla > Talpidae > Uropsilus > Uropsilus gracilis. The sequence goes on from PVHY01017939.1 coordinate 6,701, forward strand.
TGAAGCCATCTCCAAAACGAGGTCCCAGGTCTTCCCGGCCCGGTGAGCACATAGGTGTCCATGGTGACATTGTGTCTCTACAGTTGTTCCTCTTGTCTCACATGCACTGGTTCTCTCGGTTGTCCATCTGCTGTGTCCAGCTCAGGCTTGTGGGCTGGATTTTCGCATGATCCGTCACCCGTTCTATGATGGAGTTTGTGTTCACATGTTCCTGCTCCTCTTGAAGTTTAGTTGGAGTGAGAGCGAAATAGAAGGGGCTCCCCCCCCCCCAACACCTGCGCGCTGGTACCTCCCTGCGCGGCGGCGAGGCAGGATGACGGAGCCTGCGCCCTTCCATGCTCCCCTTGGGTTAGGATCAGGGGGCAACATGGCTCCGCTGATCCAGGCTGCAGATGGCTTCTCTGTGAAGGAACCTTACCCAGGAACCTTCACCCCCTTTGCTCCCTGCTGGCAAGGGAGCTCGGATGGCTAGGGACTCAGGTGTGTTCATTTTCTCTTTTAACAAAGAAGCAGCCTCCTTGTGTACAGATCATTTGTTTCCTTGTCTGTCTTTCCCAACAGTCAACGCAGCAAGATGATAGTTCTGTGCCCCCAGGGCCCTACAGAACCTGTCCCCACAGGGGCCTAGGAAATGACATCTATAACCTTAGACCAGAAACACAGAAGGTTAGGAAAAGGGGAACTTCGTAGGACTGGGGTTTGCAAAACTCCAAGGATCAGTCAGCTGCTTTGTCACCCTGGCCATTTTCCTTAGTGAAAATAAGGGTGTTGGACCAGGAACAGGTAATTCAGAGGAAGTGAATTCAGAGGAAGTAAGGATAAATAGCCCAGGGGGAATGGTGTGCAGACCTGAGGAGATAATAGACTGGATTTCATTTAAGGCAATTTCAAGACCCAAGTTTATGTTCCACCATATGAATAAATGCTGTCAATTAGAATTGTAAGATACCATCTATTGCTAAGTCTCATTCTGATATCAGAGATGTTGAAATTTGAAAAATAGGCGCATTAGAATCTATGAAAGAGAATATGTCCTGTTTCTTTGTTTTTGTCAATGAGAATCTTATTTTGTCAATAAGAAAGAACGCAGACAAGGCCATTTGGCCTATGGCTTCAGATTTTGGCGGTTGTTAAATGTCAGATTTGTGCAGGGAAGTAGGGTGGTAAGGCATAATTCCAACTGCTTTCAGCACTTGCAGAGCTAGCTTTCCCACGACTGGAGAGCAGATCGAGAAAGCTGCTAAGACCCCACTTAAGATTTTAGTGACCTTGTAAAATGAACTCAATACTTTGTAGCCTGTGGTTCTAAGGTGCTACTCACCAACCATGAGGCCAAAAGAAGAAAAGCTGCAAAGTGTAAAGAAGGCTTTGCCAAGTGTTTCATGTACAAAGCAGTGCATGGAAAAGAGAGGACCGGGTTCCTCCCTTACTGTGTAACTGCAACAAATCCCTCCACCACTCTGGACTTGATTTTTCATGGGCACAGCAGGGGAGTTTGGTCATTCATTCAACAAACATGAACCAAGGAGGCAGTTGGAGACAGTGTGCTGAAGGCTGGCGAGACAGTGTGCTTTGGAAGAAAGTCTAGCCCAGTGTGGAGTGTGAGTAGCACAGAGAGTCAAGAGCAGGGAGCAGGAAGTTCTCCAGACATCTTCTCACTGGTTACAATTATCATGTGAGGTAGGTAGCACAGGAAGTTTCATCTCCACATCACAGGTGAAGTCATTGAGACTGAGAAAGAAGTTGGAACTGGCCAAGATCACACAATGGAGCCAGAATTTGGACCTGGTATGACTGACTCAAAGCCAGTTTTTTTCCCCCTCTTCTTTTTTGATGGTAATTTGGCAGTTTCTTTCTAGTACAACATTCTGAGAATGTATGCCAAAAATATAGCCAATGAACGTCACAGCCTGACAGTCCTCTCTCTTTACAGATAAGAGTCCCTCTCTGTGTTCAGGGTTGACGATAGTGTGCATGGAACCAGGGCAACTCCACTTGTCTAATCTGCCTTCTTCTCAGGGCACCATGTGTCAGTGGAAAGAGTCTCATACTCATACAGGCTTCCTGATTTTGTTCAGGAGAGTGTGGGCAGTATGATTTGCCACCTGAGTGACTTCAATCTGCCTACTTGTTTTAACCCTGGTGATACCTGCAATAGAGTCCAACATTTCACATTGGGAAATACAAAAATCCTGGACCATTCTGCCCCCAAGAATTATGTTCTCAACACAAGACTAGGCAAAGTCACATGGGACAAGTCCCCAGGCCGAACCCCCAGCCCCACACCAGGCAGGCCCGTTGGGGCTATTCAGGTCACTGCTTGTGTAGCAATTAGCCCAGGAAGGTGAATAATTTGCTTGATTTGCCCCGGAACATTGTTGAGAAGCCTGGATCAGAGTCCTGGCACTTGGAAACCTGGTTGTGTCCTTGGCCTCACAGCTTAGTGGAAATAATCTCAAAGGAGGATTTGGAATGGGTTTTTCCCCACCACTCTGCCACTTAGCTTAAATTAAATGACATTTGATTCAATTTCTTAAATACTAGCCAAGGACCTGCAATGTGTTGAGCACTGTACTTAAAAGCAGTGTGTTGACAGGCACACACTCATCTAGAAAATAGTCTCTCCTGTGCCACCTGTCATGCAGATTAAATGAGGAAGGGAAGTAAAGGTCTTTGTAAACTGTAAAGTGGGTACATTGATCGGTTATTGCCAAAGTTGGTAATCCATGCTTGTGGCCCACCCTACCTGGAGCTGACTTCCATGTAGCACTATTCCCCATTTAGAAAGTGTTTACCTGTCTCTCTCCCACCACACTTCTGGGGGAAGACTGTGTAGGGTTCATTTTTGATTCCTTGGAACCCAACCCTGGGGTTGGCATATGGCAGGAGCTTAACAAAATCTGAGTAAACAGGACATGTGATCGGATTCAATTCTCAGGTCTGTGAAGACGCCAAACCAAAGGCTCTGGAAGAACAGAGTAGCCAGGTTTTATGAGAGGGTGGTGGAGGGTAAGAAGTGCTCACTTGTGGGTAGGTTTGGGTCACTGGAGAGGAGAGGGTGGGACACTCCACCTTCTTGGGCAAACACTAGGAGATGGAAATTCTTACAGATTATGGGGGCGGACACTGAGAGTGTAGGCAAGTAAACCAACAAAGTGAGTCTAGGACAGAAAAAAAAAGCCCACACACTAATAAATGCAGTAAGTGTGGCATTTCCTACTACACAGACACTTAAAAAAAACTATAGATGTAGTGCCTCATCAAACCCTTACGTCAACCCTCTGAAGTGGAGACTGTTATCTCCACTTTACAGATATGGAAACAGATTTCTGACTTGCTCAAGGCTACATAATACTAAAGTGGCAAAGCTGTGATTTGATCTTGTGCAGTCTGACTCTAGAACCAGTGCTTTTCAAGTAGGTAGAAACCTGTGTACAGAGAGCTGGGAAGCTGGGACATTTTCTTGTGCTACAGGGAAAATTTTGAGCAAAGCTTTTGAGCAACCGAGGGAACATTATTGGGATAATAATGTCTTGCTTCACAGGGTCAAAGGTCTCTCAAACATATCGAGCACTTTTTGTGAGACAGGCAGTGGTATCAGAAAGAACAAGACAGAGCCCCCTGTCTGACAAGCACGCATTCCATGGAGGATCAGGGGGTGGCTGGAGCTGGCTCATTCCCCCTTCAAGGCCACTTGCATTTTTCTCCTCTCATCATCAGTGGCATCACATTAGTAGCTCAACCCTGACTATGGCAAGAGTATTTACACAAAGAAAATTGGCCTTCGCTACAAATCAGGGCTCTCCTTCCAGAGAGCCTGGTGGTAAGATAGTCACTGGCACAACACTGGCTGTGAAAGACTGCATTTCAAAGATGGAAATCCTCCCCAGGCAAAGGGTCACACAGAGAGGGTGGAACTAACTGCGTGGTGAGCAGAGCACGGATGAGCAGATGTTTACCATGAAGACAGAGTAGAGAAGGCAGCCCAGGTAGAGGGTTGGAATGGCAAGGCATATCATTGTGATTCCCTGAAAGGAAACGATGGACGCAAGGAGGCTTGCCAACCTGTGAAGAGCCAAACAAAAGTGCGTTTATGAAGCCAATCCAATATTGGATTTATAAAGTGAACTAACTGTGACAGGGGAGGTGTGCCCATGTCATAACACATTAACCTTTATTTTTAGCTGGCAGGATCCCTAGATTTCAAATATGACTCAGCGGGGCCTAAACCTCAGTGAAAAGAAACCTAGGCTCTGTGCAGGGACCCTGCATAAGAATGATCTGGAACACTGGAGGTCTGCCAGTTGATAAATGGGTCAGGGAAGTTAGCGGGAAGTAGGACCAGGAAGGGGACAGTGAGGGTCACACACACCTGACTGGACAGGCACTTCCTGCCTGGAGGAGTCAGAGCTGGACAGCAGCCCCACAGAGCTTGTTCTATTGTGTTTTGTGTTGGGGAGGGGGAGGTCACATGTGCTATGGGAAGCCACAATCTGGCTTCTACAGGCTGATTTTTCATTTCAGGATCCCCTTTGGTTCCTGTGTCGCAGGGTAGGGTGAGCACATCACCCTGGTGTCTCCACAGCTCACAGCTTGGCGCTGAACTGCACTGGAGGTTCTAAAGGTGACCCAGGTCCCAGGGTTGTCCATGCAGATGCAGCCATCAGAGTCAGGACCTCAAGGTCCACAAACAAGCCTGGGCTCTCCCCTTTGCTGGGTCACTTATCATGCTTGCTTTGCTCTGTGTACGGGTCACAGGACCTCATTTCCCTGCCAGATGCCCCCATCAGCCCTGAACCCCTGGGACACAGGCAGACACAGGCAGTCAGTGTGAAGAGAGCACAATTAAGAAAGAGGCAGCATGGTGCTCTGGTGAGCCAAGAAATCGGTGGAAGGCTGGCCTTGGCCAAGCCCCCACTCACAGCAGCCTGTTTTAGGAATAATATGTCAAAGCTGGCAGTTTGAGATGAACTAAGAGACGATTACTCAATTACTATGTTTGAGGCAGCGCAGCTGTCAAAGCAGAGTGGCTGCCTCCGGGCTGTCTGGGCAGGAGGCTGTCTGGGCATGGAGATGTGGGCCGGCTGGGGGGACCTTGGTTACCTTTGCATAGGTTGCTGGCCTGAAGGAGAAACAGACAGTCACAGGCTTGCCCTTCTTAAGAGGGCAAAGGTTTCTGAAGAGTCCTGAGGGCTTAGTGCCTGAGGTGCTTCGTGCCACACTGACCTTCAAGTATGTGGGGCTGCTAGGTGGCAGGACTCATGAGTGGTCATACTGAGGTGCCTTGAGGTTCCCTGAAGCACCCTTTCAGAGTCTCCTTCTGCGTGCCTGGGACTAGACAGAGAGCAAGGACGGGTGTTGAGCAGCTCCCATGTGCCTGGACTCGTCCCTGAGGTGGGACTTTTGGCGGTGCCAAAGGCCAACTCAAGTCTGGCTGCGGTCACAGGTACCACAGGGCCTCTCACAGGGCCGTCAGGGACTCCTGACAGGAAGCACATCCCTGCGTGGGGGAGGCCACACTCATTCCCACTCACTCTCCCTCTGGACTGCAGCTGCTGGTAAGGCCCGAGTTCTCTTAGCAGAGTGAACTTATAAACACTTGCAGAGGATGCACTGAATGTACCCACCGCTCCCCAGTGGGCATCTATGAAGATTAAGCCTCTCTCTGTCACCCTCTGGCCTGGTTACTGGGCCTCTGTTCCTGCCTTTCCTGCGCGCATGGTGCCACCTCAGCTTATTCTATCAAAATCTAACCTATCCTTCCAGTCCGGATCCATCACCCAGAAACCCCAACCACCGAGCTCTCTTTCCCAAGCAGCCGCTGGACAGGGTATAAACGGCTAAGCTGTTTCCAAACTGAACTCATTTGTGGTTGTTCCCATCCTCAGCAGCAAGTGCTCTGGGGGCGGGGGGGATCATGATGTCTTCCAAACAACAGCCCACTACTATCGTGTGCCTGAAGTGCAAGTATTTGAATGCCGTGTGTCAGCCTGGCTAGGAATTTTATACGCACCAAGTAATTTAAGTCCTAACACTGTGGGGTGGGGTTGTTAGCCACAGAGGAAACAAATCAGGGGGCCATTGATTTGTTCAAGGTTACACAGCAAGTGATGAAGTCAGAATTTAAAGCCACGTCAGTGTGTCCCCAAGGTCAGGGTCTTATCTCTTATAAGCAGACACAAAATAATACCAGTTACTGGTGGTTTATGCTGTATTCTCACATACGTTATTTCATTTGATCCTCACAACAGCCCTGTGAGGTAGGTAGGGTTATGTATTACTGCTATTCCCATTTCACAGATTAAGAAACGGAGGTGGCTCAGTGAGGTGAGTGACCTGTAGAGTCACACAGCACATTAGTAGCTTCCCAGGTGCTGTACTTTCTCTAAAGTCAAGCTGCTTGAATTAAGAAGCACCGAAGAAATGGAGAGAATTTCTATGGAGCACAAAGAAGGGCAGCAGTGATTGATGAGATTTCTTCATCAGACTGTTTTATTGTGGTCGCAGCTTCTGCTGCCTTGTCTAAACCGAGATCCTCCTGAATGGCTTTCCTGAGTAACCACTGACCTCATGGCTTGGAACTACAGTCAGAGGTTCCTGGGTCCCACGAAGGTGGGGCAGCCTTGCCCTGATCCAGAGTACAAGCTCCCCACTCAGAGCGTTAACTATGGAAAGTTCCTTCTTTGACCCACCTCCAAAGAGGCCCTGGGTTACCAGGCTTACCTGGCTTGCAGGGGGAGTGGGGGGGGGGAAAGAACCTAGGACTCCCCAGGCCATATGCAGTCTAGGGGTGAATCATAATGCGCAGTTTTGAGGCCTGCACTGTTCATCACATCCTCGAAGTAGCTTGGAGTATCCTGCCCTGGCTCTGACCCCAAGAGGGTCCATGGGCTGCTCACGACCAGAAAAAGAACCGCAGGGGAAGCTCGCTTCTTGCAGAGCAGTGTCTCGAAGGCTGGGCACTCGTCCCAAGGGCAGAGGGTGCCTCAGACCCTCCTCTGGTTCCTTGCTGCCCACTGCCCTGGTCTTCCTCCTGCAGCACCTCTGAAGGGGTGGCAACAGAAGATGCCCCAAAGGTCCATGGAGCCGTGACTGTATGCACAGTGAGTGAAATGGGTGGGAGGGTCACAAATGAAATGGGTGGGAGGTCCCAGCTGCCACAGGATGGGGGTGACTTACAGGGACCGGAAGGGCTTTAACCTCACTTCTAAAGATAGGTTCCAAAGGGAAACCCTAACTCTGAATGAAAGTATTTTCAGGATGGGGATTTGGCCTCCCAGCTTGACTGTCTGGAAAGAGAAAATACACATTTGGGCAAGGAGGATGGTCTAGAGCTAAGAGTGTAAAATGGGAGTGGAAGGACAGGTTTTGCTTAATGTAGAAAAGCGCTTTCTAACAGCCAGCACCGACAACGGAGGCAGGGGCTGCTGTGGGGTTAATGAGCTCCCTGTCACTGGAGGTAAACAAGCAGGGGAAGATGGGTGATCACCTGGAGGTACTAGGAGAGGCACTCAGCCCAACTGAATTGGGGTGTGAGGGGAGCAGGGGAGGAGTAGTGGCCACTGAATCGTTTTCCAACCCTGAGGGTCTCTAATGTGTTTGTGGAAGATGAGCTGGTTCAGCGATGCCTCAGATTCTTGGGGGGAAGATTACAAAAGCCAGGTGACAGTTACTTGTCATCGCACTGGCTCCTGATGATCAAATCTTTGCTGGGACAGCAGCTTATTTCTCAAGCCAGAAATCCCTAACTGCCTAGATGTGGCCCAGTGAGGAAGGATCCCTATGGTCCGAACCCTATCTGGGCTCCTATAGGCCAGGCCACACCTCCTACCTCTCTCCAGGTTGAGGTTAGAAACCCAGCTTTGAGAACACACAGCATTTCTAAGCAGGCAAGCATGGTTGCCCCTACCAGACAAGTCCAAAGTGCTGAACGCTTCTTGGAGACGGGATTGGTGGGCATCGCTGGGTATTTTACGTCCTGAGAAACCAAAGGATGTTCCTTGTTCTCACCCCTTGCCTCCTCCGGGGGGGGAGTGCCATTCACTTTACGAGTGGCAGAGTGAGGCACTACTTAGCGGGAGAGAGAAAGGGAGCCTGTGCAGAAACTGCTTGCAGCTCCGGTGCCCAGCCAGAAATTTCTCTTGGGGCCCCTCTTAGGGATGTGGCAGGCTCTTGTCAGAGCAAACTGCCATCTTCTGCTCAGAATGACAAGAAAAACACTGGTTCTGGTCAAAGGACACATAGGTTCCTAAGGGTGGACTAATCATGAGGGGTATCAAGTCTTGCTACCTGATTAATACCAATTAGTACAGTGCCCTGCCTTACACCAGCAGCCAGATGCTCTCTGGGCGCTTGGTGGACGTGGAGCTCCTTGCGAGCCCCCACCACAGTGGCTGGATTCCTTTACCTGTACCGTATTAATCGAATTATCTTATTGTTCATAAAGTCCAGAGCCTGTGGGTGAGAAGAATCGATGCAGAAACCGTCACTCAGAGCGATTTTCAGCACCTCCTCCACAAAGACCTGGACACTGTTGATCTGCTTGTTGGCTGGCACCACCCAGAGCCTCTTGAGGTTCTGTTTGGTATACTCCTCCTCCGGCAGGCCCTCCACATTGGCCACCCAGTCCAGAGTCAGGTGATTGGGGTCCTGCAAGTGGCTGGTGATGCAGGAAAGATTACCATTGGAGCAGTAGAAGAACTTGGAGCCAAGGAGCTTGAGGAAGAGACAAGAGGTGCTAAAGATGTTGGCATTGAAGACCTCCATATTGGAGGAAGAAAGGCTGTAGATCTGGGGGGCCTCGCGCACAGTGAAGTGCACCGGCTGCATATGCTGGTTCAGGGTGATGTTGAGCATGGCGTTCTTCTCTGCCTTGGAGAGCTCCACTTCTTTCTCCTGCAGCGCCTCGATCAGAGGCTGCACCTGGTAGAAGTCAGCCTCCCTGCGGAGCAGGCCCATCTCCTGGAAGTCCTCGGGCAAGTCTAGGTGGGAGGTCCGCAAGAAGTTGAGGATGTAGCGGAACACTTTGCCATCACGGTCAATGAAGCAGTTGCCCTGGCTGTCCCTCTTGGTGGGCATCTTCCCGCTGAACATGGCACCCAGCATGGAGTCAGGGAAGCTCGTCAGAGTTGCCAGAGAGGTTGTGTAGAGTTTCCCTCCAACGTTCAGTGTGATGGGGTCAGACATGGCAGGAGGCTGAGGTGCCGAGAAGCAGTCCTAAGGAGGGAGGAAAGTGAGAGATGATCACCAGCCAACCCCGCCTGCTGTCTTAGGCTGCTGGTGGTTGGTTTAGTAGAACGCTATAGACTGAGTGGCTAGGGTAACAAACATTTATTTCTCATAGTTTTGGAAGCTGTGGAGTTCAAGATCAGGGTGTGGGCAGTTTTGGTATCTGGTGAGGGACCCCTTCCTGGTTTAAGGATGGAAATCCTTTTGCTGTGCCTTCACATGGCAAATGGGTCTCTTTTATAGGGGCACCAACCCTAAGCATGACCTAATCCCCTTTCAAAGGCCACATCTTCCTAACACCATCACACTGGGGATTAGGATTTCAATTTAGGAACTTGGGGGGTACAAACATTCAGCCCATACTATCTGGTCGTCCCACATCCATCTTGTATTGTAGGTCAAGCCTAAGTCCTCGAAGTTGAAAATGAGTTAATATTTGATAAACAAATGGATTGGTGACCATTGCCACACTGTCCAAAGCACCTTATTTCCCATGAGGGAGTTAAGACAAAAAGGAAAAACAAAGCCTGGGCTCCCCTCTCCAGCGATTGCTTGACTTGGCTCGGAATCTGGCCCCAGTGTTGGTAATTTTTCAAACTCTCCCTTGGTGAGTCTTGACTGTTCAGTCAAGATAGAGAAGGAACGGTCTTAGGAGAGAAAGATTTTCCTGAGCTGAATGTTGTGCTGTTACCTGTGCTTCCATCATGGCCATTCATCTTTTGACAGAGACAGTACTGCCATCCATCCCCATGTGCAGAAAGGTGGAGGGCTTGCCAGGAGCCACACTCAGGTCTTTTTAGAAGAGAGAACAATGCGTGCAGGCATGCCTGTAAATGCATACAGGGCCGTGAAAAGTGCTGTGATATTTATGTCTCCAAGCCCAGTGCTCCTTCTACGCTACCCATGTTGCCTCTGAATTTAATTGCAGTCATTTGTGCATAATGACATTTCGGTCAACACCATACCGCATGTTTGGTGGTGTTTGTGTAAACAGGCTCGAAGATGTTCTCACAACAATAAAATTGCCTAACAATGCATTTCTTAGAATGGATGCCTGTAGCTCAGTGACACATGATTGTATTTTTCTATCTCAAAGAATTTATAATGAATGCTTATGATTAGTGCCATTTTCTTCTGTTTACCAGGCGCCTAAAGGGTCACTCAGCTGTCTGGACTTCAAATGACACTCCTTTCTGGACTTGTATGCTCCAGTAACACTTGCTTTGCTGTGAAGATGCCCTTAGCTGCCCTGCCCAGTCTCTTCCTGCCGTGAGGACGCCAGCCTCTGCTTAAACTCACTGTGGGGTCAGTGCAAAGGTAGGCTTCTGCTGCTGAGCACCTTCCTGCTGCTGAGCTTGTGAGACCCTGCTCTTTAGCTATTCCCCACAGGCTCCCACTGATATAGTCTCCAGTGTTGAGGGCTGGTGAGTCTCCTTCAGTCTGCAGTCTTAGATTCTATCTTGTCTTTAAGATGTCAAAAGCAGGGGAGATATACCCTTTCAGCTTCCAACAGGTATTTTCCCAGAAACAACCTTGAGAGGTATTTAACAATCTTTGCCTGATGACAGGTGTTGGGGGAGCACAGAGAGGAATCACCCCACTGCAGCCCTGGAGACAAGCCAGCTGGTGGGGGAGGAGATAAGAGGTTGAGAGGGTGCAGTGGTGAGAGCAGTGTGCCCAGACTATGGGGGTAGGTTGGGAATGGATCCTGGCATACTGATTGTCCAGATGGGAAAACAGAGGTCCAAGTTGAGACTTCTTCCAAGTTGCCCAGCAGGGGTGCTGAGCAGCCAGAGCACTTCTCACCATGGGCCTGCTTTCTAAGGCTGCAGAATACAGCATCCAGAGGGTGGAGGCTATGCCCGTCATGGCAGATAAGCAGCTGCCTCACCCAGCTCTCTGGGAGTGGGGGTGTTCCCTTATGACTCTTTTCCCTATCTAATGGGGACACTTTGACAATGCAATAGGGCATTAACCATCTGGAGTGTCCAAAGAGGAACAAACCCATGATGAAGTTAGAAAATGATCTGCAGAAGCCTGGAACAGATGGGCTGCAAACCAGGGGGAGGTTAAGCAGAGATGGGCACATGAGGTGCTCAGGGAGGGGGTAGCTGTGTGGGGATTTGCTGCCAGGGTGGGAGCTAACCCTGTTCAACACTCTTTCCAGAGGGTCTAGCAGGAGCTGACCCAGGAGTGGGCCAAGACCCTCTTCATTCCAGAATCTTCTTTTTCTTCACTCCTCTTTTTCTTTCTAGGTAGTCATTGGCATAATCTACTTTTCAGTCCTTGTTGATTTAAGGCCCATGCTCTATGAAGTCGCTCAGCTCCATGGACAGAGCAGATTTAGGTATCAGAGAAGTCGGGCTCTTTCCAGATGGTTCTGTGAGCTGCAGACCCCACGTGGCATCCATGCATTAATGCTAAAGAGTTCAGCACACCGGGGATGGGGAAGGCAGTCAGGAGCCATGGGACTGACCCAGAGGCTGTTGCAGGTATCTAGCTCCTGTTTCTCAACTTGCAAAAGCAGCAAAGCAACTGCTTTCCTGTACATGCCCTACCCTCTCATTCCTCTGGGGAGAGCAGGTCAGGGATCAGAGGCATCTTAGAAGGGTGGTCTACTAGCAACCTATCCCTATCCCTTTTTAGGGTTCTCTTATTTTCCCTAGGTGCAGGTCACGAGAGCTCAGAAAGCTAAGCCTGTATTTCCTAGTCACCATGCCACAGAGTCTACCATGACAAATCACTCTTTGGTGAGAGGCATGATGATGTGGGGGGCAGGAGCCAGTACCTCTGGGGAGCTAAGTAGCTTCAATGAGTGTGATAGAGGGTTTGTGGTCTGGCGGATGAATGAATATCTCTGAGTCAGAGCCCCCTCCCCCCACCAGTGTGCACCCTGCTGCACGTTGGGCATTTCCATTTGGCTGTCCTACAGGAACCAAAGTCTAATTTGGAGTTCTTCTCCCACAAACCAGTTGGGAACTCTTTGCAGACACCCAGAGGCCTGAGTCCAACACCTGAGAGACAATCCCAAGTCCTCATCCTTAGAGTTTTTCTTTATTCTGTCTGTCTCTTTGACCCCACCCAACAGCTAATCACAGAACGCAGCTTTTATCTCCCTTGCTATGTCCATAGTTGATTCCTGTTTTTTTCCTGTCCACTTTTCCAGTGAGTTTGCAGAATGACTTCCTGAAATACTACCACCTCCACCTTCTCAAACCAATCTTGCCCTTCCAATCTTACCTCTAAGTCTGGCCCTCCCCACGCTCTGTGTTCAGGCACACCACATACCACTGTCCAGACCCTCATACTCCTTACCTGCTTTGCTTTTGCATCTCAATTTTCTCACCTTTAAAGCCCACTATGAGTCACCATGCCCATAGAAGCCCTCCCCAAGTCTTTGTGAGGTTAATATCCTTCCGGTAAGGAATTCTAGGACCTTACACAATCCTCTCTGGCAGGGCCCACCTCTCCATCACAGAGTGATCTGCTTTGCACACAAGTCTTTCCCCTAGGTTTTATCAAGATGCAGATCACTGGGTCTCCATAAGCACATCTTAAAAGATGTATAACACACACATGAGCTGATTGAAAATGATCATAGACCTGAATATAAAATCTCCTTAAAACTACAAAACTTCAATGAAAAAAAAAATCTATGGACCTTGAGTTAGGCCAATATTTCTTGAACAGGACCCAAAGACCATAAAAACCAATAAATGTCTTCACCCAAATGTACATTTTCTCCTCTTTGAAAGACACTTGCTAGGAAAATTAAGACAGGCTGGGAGAAGATAAATTTGGAAAATAAATACTTTATCCTGATGAAGGACTGTTAACTAGAATGTATAGAGAAATCTCTAAGTTCATTCAGGAGAAAACAAGTCACCCAATTAAAAAGTGGGCAAAACAGCTGAACAAAAATTTCACCCAAAAAAACAAAAAGGTGACAATCACATGAGAAAATGGTCAGTATCACTGATCATTAGGAACATGAATCAAAACTACAATTAGAGCATGATATGCCTATTAAAATGGCTCAAACAGAAAATCTAATGCTAGTGTGATGCGTACCCAGAGTAACCAAATCTCTCATATACTGAGTTGAGAATGCAACATGGCAAAACTACCCTGGAGAAGTCTGACATGCAGTCACCATATGGCCCAGCAATTCCAGGGAAAGGAAGATATTTCTAGGTGAGAACCAGTATGTGAACGATTTTAGCAGCTTGCTTCATAATTAGCCCAAATCTGGAAACAACTGTCAGGTAAATGAGCAAACAAATGGTGGTATAGACATAGAATGGAATATGACTCAGCAAGACAAAGGAACTAGCTACTGACATATCACAGTGGCTCTCAAAAGCATTAGGCTAAGTGACAGCAGCTTACTTCAAAAGCAGGGTGAGTCGATCAGGCTTTTTCCTCCATTAGCCTGTATGACCAGCACCTGAGGTATAGTGTCTTCCCCAAGATTGTGCGGTCCAGTGGGTATGTGCGTGTTTAGGTGTGTGCACCTGGGCCTAGGAGCGAGGGGATGGAGGGGAGTATGAGTAGGGGAGTATGTGGGAGAAAGAGGCCAGAGAAGGACGATGAAGATTCCTCAGGGGGCTAGGGGGCTTGCCTGGGGACTCGGTTCCCCTATACTATACCCCCCCTCTCCCTGTCCTTGGCCTTTCCTGCCTGGTGTGTCTGTATAACTGCTAGAACCAACAAAGAACCTACGCAGACTGACAGACCTGATGTTTGCCCTGACAATCATTCTACTTACATCATATTCTGGAAAAGGCAAAAGTATGCGATAGAAATCAGATCGGTGATTCCTAGGGACTGGGTTGAAGATTCCAGAAGCACACCAGAGTGAAGGAAATATTGGATATCTTGATGTGGTGAGTATAGAAAGATCATCAAATTTCCTGTAACTATATAACTAAAAAGGATAGATTTTACTCTATGTAAAGTATACCTTTGTTAACTTGAAACAAATTAAGGCCACGGTCAATGTGAATCATGAAATCTCTACAGTGGGTGTTGACAAATTGTAAAGCTTTTGTTCTGTCTCTGTGTGTGTATTAACTTGATTATGATTTAAAATGTAGCTTTAGGCCATGGGTTATGATAAAAATTGTTCTGAAAACAATTTTTCAAGCCACCTGTTTTGTGTTCTCTTGGAGAGCAATAACTTGTTTAAGTTGCTACACACTCAGGTGCTGGTGGTGTTGGGAGGAAGGGGCCACAGAGAGGGACTGAGGGGAGGACAGGGACATTCATGGAGCATTTTACTACATCCAAGGCCTTGACAACTATCAGCCCTTTTAATTCTTACATCTTTTCTACAAGGTAGGCATCATTCTCCCTGTTTGGCAGATGGGGAAACTGAGACTCAGAAGTTCTGACTGCTGACAGAGACTGTGACTGCCCTGGGCACACAGCTAACTAAGTCATTCTGTTGCCACTGCACAGCTACTTGGAGTTGTAATAGCAACAAAAGGCTGCAATAGCTTCAACAAATTTGAAGATGCCAGAAGCAACCTTTGAAAACACTGCCCTCAGCTTGTTTGGCAAGGCAATGGCCCCTACCCACTGAGTGCACCACCTCCAGCCTTGACAGTGGGAGCTGCTTCCACTAGCATTTTATTTATTTTTAACAAAAGCAGGTACAGAACTCCAGAGATGTGGTGACTGGGTAAAACGCCTTAGGTCCTTTATCTCTTGACATCTTACAAGTACCCCGTGAGACACTATTATCTCCATTTTACACAAACAAGTAAACTGAGACACAGAAAGGTTGAGAGGCTGCTTGAAGTGACCCAGCTAGGTGGTGGAGGGTCTGGTATCTGAACCAAGTTGTGAGTTGGACCCTTCTAGTCTTTCCCCTTCCAAGTCGGGGCTCAACAGGAGTGCGAGATGCATACACCCTTATTTTCTGTCAGGACCAGAAGGCCAAACCCTCCAGCAGCAAGTCCACTGCTGTCCTGAGGCTCTGTCCACTCACAGGACCTGGGCCAGGATCCCACGGCAGATGGGGACTCCTCAATAGCTGACATTGAGGACGAGTCCACTGAGAGCAAAATCTTCCACTTCAACTGCAACTTCTGATGCCTGATGATAACGCACCCAGACACAAAATGCTGGGTTTTTAAAAACTAGATCATACTAGAAAAGTTGAATGGAAAGGCAAACTGAACCAGGAAAGAGAAGATGAAGAAACCCCACCACTATGTGTGAATGAACACTTCTTAAGCAACTTGGGAAAAAAAAAAAAAAAAAGACTGGCCTCTTTTTCCTAAAAATCCACTGGTATCACAGCAGGAGATTATGACTTTCTGCCTGATCAGAGAAGACTGGGGATCTGGAAACTTGGAGTTGTAGCTGGATTTTTTTCTCCTCCCTGAAATGGGTTTGTGGCCCAAAATAGAGGGTTGAGGCCCAGTCTGTTACCATGCAAAGGGCAATTCCAGTCTGGGACCTGAAAATCACCCAGTAGCAACCTCTAATTTTGACATGAAAATAGAATTCACTAAGAGATGTCTTGTAAGGAAGAGAGGCAAGATATTTTAGAGTCCTACTTTGAAACGGTCTTGGCAGCCGCAATCCCTGCAGGCCTCCTGAGGGAAATAAGCTAAAGCTCAGTGAGAATTTACACGTCCCATAATCTGTGCTATAAAAATTAGCTCATTTACGACCCATAACACACCTTCAAGGAAAGTAGTAGCTCCACTTTACAATGCAAACTGAAGGCTCTGACAGGGTAACTGCTCAAAGCAGCAGAACCAAGATTCAAGCCTCAGCCTGTCTCATCTGCATTGAAGGCTGGCATTCCTCTTTGGGCATTCAGCAGCCAAGGCCCCTGGAAACACTTGTTCCCCTCCTACCTTGTACCAAGTGCTCTTCCACCTGCCATCTCAACCTGATGCTGATCTACTTATAGGCCAGGGTACAGAAAATCAACATTTCCTGAGTGCCCAGGACATGCCCTGGGCACTGTGAGGGATTTTCCTGATTATTATTTATAAATGAAAATACCACACTGGTGCTCTGACATAAGTAGTTATCATCCCAAATTTTTTAAGGCTTATAAAACTGAAGGACAGAGTAGCGAAACAGTTGCATAAAGTCACACAGCCAGAGGGAGCAGAGCTAGAATTTTAAGTGAGGTCTCTCTTCAAAGCCTGTGTATCCTCCAGGAACACAAGCCGTGACATTTTCTAAGAGGCATGCATAGAATTTGATGCCTGTGATGCCCCCTGAGAGGGAGATGAAATATCTTAAAGTTGTTCTTTTAAAATGAGTTATATTTGTTATGCTATCCAAATCCAATTCCCAATAGTGCTTTTATCCAAAACATTACAAAAGGATTAAAATCTTATTTAGAAAAACTGTTAAGTATATTATCTGAAAAACAGACATTAGTGTTATTAATTCAGATTATAAAGCAATTACACTTCAAATTTCAAATGGTACTGAGACAATGAAAAAGGGAAGAAATTGTGTAATACTTGCATTGAAAAAACTGGTTAGCTTATACCATATATCTATATATAATATGTATATATTACAGACTGATCCTTACAAGAAGTCTGGGACCCAAGCAGGGCAGATCGCATTACCTTTATTTCACAGACTTAGAGAGGAAGAATCTGGCCCAAGGCTTTGTTTGCATTCTTGACCACTGGGTCATGGCTTCTAGAAGATTCTGGGTTGGACACTGCTCAGAAAGTCGGTCTTTTGGAAGCAGCCGGGTGTCTTCCCCCTCTAAGTCTTGAGCAAGAGACCCAGCCACAGAGGCTCTAACCAACACCCTGCACTTTCATGGGACGCAGGAGGAGGCATACATTCTCTTTGTGCAGTTTCCTACATTACATCCACTGAATTTCCACAATGAAAACACACAGTAAGTCCTCACTTAACATCACAGTCCTGATGGATAGGTTTTTTGAAACCATGAATTTATGCAAAGGGACATATACCAAAGCTGGTTTTCTAAAAATATCCTTTTGTCCAAAGGCAGTGCTTTGTTTTTTTCCTCATTAATGTTATAGCCAGTTGATGTTGAACAAGAGGAAGTCACTACCTATTGTACGTACTGTGCAATCTACTCCTTTTATACAATGAGGATCAGTTGTTGAAATATTGAATCTACTAGTGATATCTATTCATCCATCTACCCATCATCAATCCATTGCTTCACTTATTAGTTCTGCTCACTCCAAGGGTCTAGAAATGATACCCCATTAACAGTACATAACTAACCCCCAGATCTTGGTTTCTAAATGTTATCTCCTACAAAAAGAAACCAAAGCTTCCTGGAGAAACTGATGCTTCTAGAGCTGTGACAGGAAAAGTTCAAGATGAGCTTGAAACATCTCTTGCCAACTATCAAAGAAGCAATAAAAATTTAATGAGTCCTTTCAAAATAACACAGATCTTAAAAGTTCTCATCAAAAGTAAATTTTTTTATGACTATATAGGATGATATGTACTCACTAAACTTCTAATTATTTTGCAGTATATGTAATGCAAAATGTTACAACATTGTTATACATATAAAACAAACACAATGTTACATGTTAACTACAACTAAACAACAACCCTAACCCCCCCTCTCCCCTAAATGGCCTGAGGAAATTTTCACTGACCAAATTTGGAATATTTGAGATGATTAATGAATGATAATGTATGATAACACTGAATTAAAACACACGCACAGAATTTGTTACTCCCCAAACAGGAAAATGGATCAAAAAGCTGTGGCATATTTATACAATGGAATACTACTCAGTGATCAAAAAGATGAACTCATGACATTTGCAGCAACATGGATGGAACTGAAAGGGATTATGCTAAGCTAAACAAAGTAAGCCAGGAGGAGAATGATAAATACCAGATGGTGTCCTTTATGTATGGAATATAGGGAAACCAAACAAAGGGTCAGAAAAAGACAAACATTAATACCAAACCTTGAAAGTGACCCATAGATTTGAGGTAGGGACCATCCAGGACCAGAGGTAGGGAGCACAGTCAAATACTGTGGGAGATGGTGGGTGCTGTGGTGGTGGGAGACCTACAGTGACTATACTTCAGTGGGGAGATTGCATACTGTCAAAAATTAAAATATAAAACAATGGTACTTCATTTAAAGATTTTTTTTTCCTGAAGGTTTCAAAATTCAAAAAATATTTTTGTTTTGAAAAAAAGGGGAAGGAAAGAATACTTCCCTCATAGAAACAGATGTAAAATTCCAGCCTGAGTGCCTGAACAGTCAGATTCAATAAACAGAGATTTGTTATTACTACTACCAAGAATCTCATAATTGTCCTCCATAGGTGCCCTCATGCTTTGGAAGATGAAGAAGTCAACCCAGGTTAAGTTAAAATAGCCCACAGTTGGTAGAGGGGTTAAAATTTAAACTGAATGATCTCTCTACAGAGACCCACCACCCACAAAAATCACAAGGGGCCTGCCTGCCTTGTGCTGGGAGAAAATGGTTGTTTGAACCTTGATTCTCCTGCCTTCTCCTGAACCCAGAATCTCTCCTTCCACATCAGGAAAGAAATTCCCATCAGCTGACCAAGCATGTTCACAGAGGTTTCTTGGGATCCTCAGAAAAGCTGCAGCCGGTCAGAATAAACCAGGCTTTTTGTAGGGAGAGGAAAGTGCATGGGCTATTTGTCACCTGGGTCTACATTTGAATCACACTTTGCCATTTAACTAGCTTTGTGGCCCTTGGCCAATTCCTGGGCAGATGATGGTGATTATAACAACAGTTAATAATAGCTGGCATTTATTGAGCAGTTATTACTGTACTTGGCACTATAGGCATGTTAATTTCACAGATGAAATAAAAACTATTATTGTCCCTACTTTACAGACCAACCACGCCAGGTCCTCTGCTAACTATGCAATTTGTACCTGCCATCTCCTTTGCCTGCAAGCGAAGGGAAATCCCATCCATCTGCCTGGTCCCTCGGCTGGAATTCATTTTGTCCTCTTCTGCATCTCCAGAGTTATTCTCTGGAGATGTTATTCTTGTTATTATATACATGTTATTCTTAACTCCTCCCAAGACTCACTTTACTAAGTAGAATGGTGGCTGGTCACTCCATAGAGGATGCAATTTCCCTTTTTCTGCAGCCCTAGAAGCAGGCAGGACAGGGGAAGGGGAGGATAATAGTCCCCACCTAGTCAGATTTCTTTTACCCATTCTAGACTATCATCTAATAAACAGGGAGGTTTATTACCCTCTCTTTATTTAAATATATATTTTTTTTGCTTGAAAAACACTCTTGAATTTTCAATTTGGCCAGGTGACCGTTTGGAAATAAATACAAGAACTCCCACTGTATAGGACACGGATAGGACATGGCTAGGTAAATTTCAAGGATGACAATACTCAAATGAATAATGTGTCTCCCAGTAATCTAGCCAGTTCTCCACCTAACTTAGTGCAACAGGACACAGCCTGGCCTGGGCCACTATGTGGGGGGCACTACCCCTTTCTGGCTGCCTCACAACCAACAACTGTATAGTTAGCTCTATTTTGCTCAGCTCTTGTCTGTCTGCCCGCAGGGCGCAAGGTAGGAAAAGGTGGGTTGGAGGAGGGAAGTCACCTGACCTGGCACAACTTCTTCATTTGCTCAGCGAAGTAAACTCGTTCCTGGTGTAGAATCCCAACCTCCACCACCATGTCTCCCTTTTTTCCAGAAGTTTCCTTTTTCTCAGCTCACTCCTAGGCTTCATCATGTGTTTTTTTCGGTCAGGCGCAAGGATCCTATTTTACCCACTCTGTTACGATTTTCCCGCTTTTCACAACAATTATAATTTAGAAACAAAAATTTTCAAGTCCATCTCCTTATTTCCTCCTCGAAAGAACCTGCCTTCCAGGTTGGCATTCAGAAGGGTTAAGGAAGTTGGTCCTGTTACACAATCTGTGAAGGCCAGGCCTTTGAAACTTGTTTCTTTCCTGTCATCCACTCCAAGCTGGACCTCTGTGTCCCTGCAGGTGTGGGGTGGGGCCAGGGAAGTAGGGCTTTTTAGAGCAAGGAGTGGTCTTGGGCAAGTCACGACTTCTCTGAACCTCATGTTCCTCACCTGTTTATAGCTGTAGCAGGTCCTCTAGTAACATCCTTTTGTGAAGACGTTGATGAGAAATAGAATCCTTGCTGACACTGAACGAAACGTTACTCTGGGTCACCAGACTTACTTTCCTTATTGATTTCGTTAAAGTAGGCTTCTAGAACCTGCCTACCACACTGAGGACTTACTGTAATGGTGACATCTTTACAAGGTGCGAGTTGCATGAGATCATATGTGTGACGCACTGAGATCAAGGGATGGACTCTTTATTTCCAGTCACAGGAAGGAAGATGTTCTGTGCACCTATCATGTGCTTGCCCCCTTGGCCAAGAGCTGCCAACGCCGGGGATTTTCAGCATTGGCAGGGGTCTTCGATCATTTTTCCTCTCTCCACCTCTCCTTCCCTAAGGTTTCTCAGGCCATTCTACTCAATCCAACGCAGGCTGCTTCGTCAGCTTTCTCTGCACCCTCGCCCCTACGCGCAGCTACCAGTCCGACCAGACGCTAGTGCGTTCCCATCTAGCGACCCCGCCCATCCTTGCCCCACCCAACAAGACTCCTCCCACAGTCTCGACCCTCTTAATCCGGGCTTTTCCTACCTTTACCATCCATCTAGGCTCCTCCCACTCCCCCGCCCCCTTTATGGCCCCGCCCTCAGCCCCCGTTAAGTGCCGGATCGCTGCAGGCACAGGCGCGTCCATTGCACGGATGAGAATGGCAAGGGCAGCGAGGCTAGGTCACCTCTCGTGCTAAGTCAACTTCCCAGGTGGGCCCGAGTTCCCTCATCGGTTGTCCCTGAGTCCCGTGCCCCCGATCGCGCCTCACCCACCTCCTGCCCTCGCTCTGCAACCTCCTCTCTGCGGGCGGCCAGCGCAGCTTTGCGAGGGGGGCGGAGGACCCGAGCCCAGCCCAGGGGCGTGGCGGCCTAGGGCCCGCGCGCTGCACTTGGGATTTGTAGTGCTTCTTGGGCCCTTTTCGGGGCGTTGCGCTAAGCGCAAACTCCATCTTCCAGGAGACATTGCGGCGAGCCGGCCAGCTCCCCGCCCTTGCCCCCCGCCAGCTCTTAGGCCCGCAGCCCTTAAAGGGAACGCTGCCCTAGTGGCAGTTTGCGGGGTGGCCTCCGCTGCAGCCCCGCCCCGTTTCCCGTGCCTCACCCCCCCCCCAACACCCCCCAGCTTCGTCTCGCAGCCCAGCGGTTGCGCAACTGAGTCTCTTTTCTGGGTATAGGCTTGTGCAGATCAGGATAAGGAGGTTGGACTTTTCAGCGCAAGCAGCATCCTTGACATCTGGGACCTGGCGGAGGGCGTCCCCACCCGGGTGGGAGCCGAGGACCCGCCCTGACCTAGCCTGGCCCAGCTTATTTCTGCCAGACCTGAGCGCCCCGCCCAGGAACCGACTCTGAGGCAGGGGCCCCTGTGGTCCCGGAGGTAAGGGGGCTGGGGGCGTGTGTGCGGGTTGAGAGGTGAGTGTCTGAATCCTCGTGCTTGCAGAACCCGGGAAGAATGCGTAGGGCTTTGAGAGTCCAGGGCTGGGGGTGGGGTGGGGGGGAGGTCTGGGTGCAACCAGGACCTCGCTGTGTGACCTTGGGCTAGTAGCTGTCCCTCTCTGGACCTCAGTTTCCTTCTTCATCGTTGTGTATTGAGGTGATAATCACCCCCATCCCACTTTAGGTTGAAGGCGCCTGCATCCAATACTAAGACGCTCGCTGATTTCTTTGGGGTCCTCAGCCTCTGCCCTGGTTGGGCTGGTATAACTCATAGGAGGGGGTGGGGCCTACTAGAGTAAAACTGGGGAGACCAAGAGGCTTCCATCACTTGGAATGGGCTTCTGCTTTTCTCAGCATCCTTGACTGTACTTTTTCTATGAGTCCTGCTGAACAGGGAACCCTGATGTGTCAGGCTGGGTGCCCATTCCAGAAAGTCAGGGATGGGGAATCGGATGAGTGAACGTATTTTAGGGGTGCATCAGCAGGGTGAGTGTGGTTTGGACCTGAGAAAGGATTATATGCTCCCACCCTCTTCTCTCCCACCACCCCCCTTCAGTGAAAGAGCAGCTGCTTTTCTGTAATCCATAACCCCCCCCACCCCCATTCCCCATTTATATTTCCAGGAGAGAGTTTGGTGACCCAGACAAGGGCCTCCCAGTAGTACTGCAAGAGACTCCCATACGGGGCTGCCTGGAGTGAAGTTCAGTTGTCTAGAGACCTGGGGGGTGGGGGGAGAGGGGCAGAAATGGAGAGTACTTCTGGGTCCCCTGGGACACTGGTGTCCCCTGGCAGTTCTGGCACCCAGGGGGGTCAAGGAGGGAGACTGGGTATGAGGGTCATAGAGTAGGGGAGTTGGGCTCCTCTGCTCTTAGGTGCTGAGGTGGGGCCTGGGTGAGTGGTTCTGTTCCCTGCTGGGAGAGGCTGAGTGAGACCTTCTTGAAGCCCACTCCCTGTCCTATGAGATTCAGTGAGCTTTTGAACTGAGGTTTAACCAGGAACAATTTTTATTTTTGATTTTCTTCAGCTTTGGTTGTTTGAGTCATTTCTAGATTGCCTAAAGGCTCACTCAGTCCCATTCAGTGACTTCTGTAGGGGCTTTCTTCCTTGATGCTTGAGATCCCAGATTGTGATATATAAGACCATTGAGGTGGAGGTGACTGGACAGAGGCTTAGGCCTGTCCCTGGAAGGAACTTGCTGTCACATGTCTCTCACTGGTCACTTGGCACTCCCTCACTTCTGTACCCAGTCCTGTGCTGGGCATGGACTCAGATGGGAGTGTGGGCCTACTTCCCATCAAAGAAGATGCCAGCCTGGTGGGGGAGGCAGACAGAGATTGGTTACACTGCAAAGCTAGGAGCCCTTGGGAAGACAGAACTCAGAGACTTGTATTGTAGGGGCATTAGGAAAGGCTTCCCAGAAGTGGAGGCATATGACCTGGGTACTGAAGGATAAATTGGAATTTTCCAGGAGAGGAGAGGGAGAAACTCACTCCCAGCAGAGTGCAATCCCAGCACCACTGCAATTTGGCAAGTAGGAAAAAAACTCACTCCCCCAATCTCTATAGGTTCACCATTGAACAGTGTTTTTCAAGTTTATCTCCACCCTGCTCCACCCCAGCCTTAGTGTCACAAAAAGGGCTTAAACATCAGGCTCGGTAGTTCTGACCTAATCCTGAAGGGGTTGGGGAGCCTTGAGAGTCCTGAGCCAGGGGTATGGCAGGCTGAGGATGGTTTAATGAGGTTAATCTATTTGCAAGGGGGAGTGACTTGGGAGGAAGGAGG
>PVHY01017940.1:0-30268 GCA_004024945.1 Uropsilus gracilis
GGACAGAGGGGGAATGGTCAGGGAGGGTGGGGGGGGGTGAATCCCGGTATTACAAAGATATGAAATGTATATATATATAAACTATTTGATTATAAAAAAAGAAAAAAAAGAAAAAAAATTTGGATATAGAAAAGATGGGTATTTGACAAAAATAAAAAAATTAAAAAATAAAAAAAAAAGAAATTGTTTTTCTACTCAATAACCACTATTTAGTCTTCTAGCAGCAAGATAAAATGGAGGGGTTTTGAAGGAAGAAAGAAAATGACCCATGTAATGTAAACACTAAAGAACCACCTGGTTTCATGTCTTAAAATAGTTTTGTCACAGGGTCTTGGTCCACAAAGTCAGTAACAAAATTTTTAGCAATCTGTCTTACAGATATATTTAAACATAACAGTGTAAGACTTTATAACCACATCTTTTCGTCTTTGGTTAAAATGAGAAAACAAAGTGTTTTTTTTGGTGAACATTCCTGAAAAATAGCAGATACTATAGGGAATAATGCCATTTATTCAAAATTATATATTACACACAAAATGTCTAAGGTTACCTAAGGATTTGCATGTTTCTTAATTACGATGACTATCCTTATAAATTGAAACCATAAAAATTAATAGAGTGGCTGATAACTGACTGAATCAATAATTATTTTAACAAATCATATCAAGTGTACTCTAAAATAAACACTAGAAAATGTGGAATTAATATAGAAATCGCTCTTTGAGTTGGTAATTAAAACATACATTTTTCCCATTTTTAAAACTTCATGTTAATTAACAAAGTGCTGCTCAAGCATCAAGCAACATGGACGTTGAAAGCAGGGTGGTGGGATAGGAATGGAAACTGACGCCCTGTACAATACTGAACGTTACGGAGAGGAGAAATGAATTCCCTAAGTCACATTCATTCAGACACTTTCCTTTTAAACCTCTAAATTCCCTATATTAACCTTTCTTCGTGTAATAGCTACAACTTCTGGGCATTGCACACTTAGACAAGAGAAACTGCTCCTGTCACATGTGCAGAGAAGGCTGTGGTGGCTCTAAACCTCAAAGCTGTGTGGAGTATGCCGTTTTCTAACCTCATGCTTTGATCTTTCCTCCATCACCTTTGTCTGCCTTATCCAAGAGTCTCCCCACTGTACTGCTGTATCTCCCCACACTGCCATCCTGGCATCTCAGCTACAGACAAAAAAGATGTCACTCTTTGTATGTTACTGCTTCTGCTCATCAAATATTCTCATTTTTCCCTCGGAGGTATTTGTAGTACCATTTTCTCATCCCTTTTGAAGTTGATTGTGGCTTTGAACTTGCTTTGGACAACAAGGTATCCAGAGGTGAATAGAAGGGATGCAAATTGCTCTCAACACAGGCTTTAACAGCCAGTGTGTGAATCATCACTCTTCACTTTGGGTGACTTGTAAAGTTCCAAATTGTCTCTTGGATCCTGGAATAAGAAAAGAGAAGCAGAGTCCACAGTCAGTTTGCGATGGACAATATGTGTCAGTGATTTTAAGTTCCTAAAGTCCTTAGACCTGGGCTTTTCATTTGTTTTAGTTTACAATAACCTACGATAACTCTACTGGATAAGTTGTACTGACACTTTTCCAATATCTTTCACTGGTATTCTACCTATCCAAAAGAGTATCATTGTTGCTGTATTTTAAAATTCTGTTGTTTTTCTTTCTGACTGTACATATTTTATCTTTTTCTCTCTCCCAGTCAGTGGACAAATATATTATTAGTTATAATTATTTGCCTTTGATCAGATTAATATGCAGATCCAGTTTCTGTCTTTGTTTTAAAAGAACAGGGTACCAAATTCTCAGACTTATCACAGTAAGAAGCAAAACAGAGTTATCTTCTCCTACCTCTTCAACTAATTCTTGTACTCAAGGAAACCAATAAGATCTGGGTGCCCATATTCAATGACCATTTAGTGCTTCAATCTTAGTAGAACATGGTATACTAAGAGTGTGTATTTTAGTCCATGAAGATGCTGTTAAGTTGTCTGTGTGTTTATGGTTTTCATCCCTTCTAAAGTTAAATGTAGACACTTGAGTTCTATAAATGAGCCTATTGGGTTTTTTTTTTGAGACTAGGTCTCACTATTTTTGCCTGTGGAATGACAGGCTCACGTTGCCCGGGATACCACACACTCAAGCAATCCCCAGCCTCAGCTTCCCAGGTAGTGGGGATTACAGGTGCACACCACCATGCCCAGCTATTCTTTTTGGGGACTAGGTCTTTCTACGTGCCCCCAGTGGGACTTGAACTACGATCCCTGGCCCCAGCCGTGGCTTCCTAGGCTGCCACTTACATGGCGCCACCATGGCTGGCCTTAGTTTCTTTTTTTTTATGACAGATGATAGCATGTTTTTGAAAGCTTTGGCATAGAAATTAAGTTATCTGTGACCTTTCCTGGCTCTACTTATGGCAATTATGTCTTAACACTCACAAAAAAATTGATATCACAGAATTCCTAGTCTCATCTAGATCCCCTAATGTGCCTTAAAGCAATAATATATGACTTACATTCTTGCTTTGGAAGCTTAAATGTAAATGATATATCATTATCTTAAAGATTATCTTTTGGATGTGACAGATATTTCCTTTCTAAAATCTTATATAGCCTATGTAAGTTTTAATAAAAATAGTAAATTTTCCCATGAAGAAGCTAATACATAATTATAGGTTGATCCATTTGAAATTGTCGGCATTTGACTGCTTCTGACCTATAAAAATGGCAATTTTATATGATCCAATCCAATAAGCCTATACATATTATGCTGTTGTATTTTCCTTCTATACATGATGAAAACGTGCAAGCAAACATTGCTCCTCTTCTCCTTTAAACTCTGCTACTTGTTTTATATTCCTTATATTGGTGAATGCACCAAGTACCCAGACTTCCAAGTAACCCTGTTAAAATGAATTGTTTCATCTGGGACTTGATATAAAAATTCAGATTTTCTCTTCTCAACAATAAAATCTCTGATGCAATAGAAAAACAGAGTTTGCACAACCAAAGAGATGGAGTTACTGTCACCACAGTCCAAAACTGCCGCAAAATCATTTCTTTCACTGAACTAGTGTCCTTTCCTGTGGTCTGATCTGGAGATTGGAGAGTATTCCAAAATGTGGAATCTTCTCAAGAAAAGGGAAGGAGGGAGGACTGTGTTGCCTTCTTCATGTTAAGAAGAAATACAATCATTTGTCACTTGCTATCCCACATGCCTGGACTTCTACCTAATGGACTGATATATTGAATCCCAAAATCTTTATAGACATATCTTCCACATTAGGGGTGCTAATGTCTCACAGGTATCTTCTGGAGCAGTCTTTTTTATACAGTGAAACATGTCTGTGCACCTATCAGCCCAGCTACCTGGGAAGCGGAGGCTGGGGATTCCTTGAGTCTGTGGTACCCCGGGCAATATGAACCTGCGGTTCCACAGGCAAAAATATAGTGAGACCTAGTCTCAAAAACAAACAAACAAAAAAACAGGGGATAAGAAAGAAATGTATTTTGGATTCATTGACTACTTATCAATGATTATATTAATATACTCTAGTAAAAAAAAAACCCACATTTAACATAAAAGTTGCAGTTCGCAATACTGCTTGATTGAATGTATGGTAGACCAGAAACTCAGACCCAAGAAATCAATTGGTGGTCTTCCTCCATAATCTGTCTGGTTTCTGCAAAGGCCAGGCTGGGAACTAGAAGGAGATATAAAGGGAACTTTACTCTTGCATCCTTTGAGTCCTAAAGTATTGCTCTAGTCTCTACCATTTCTTTGGGGGCACAATATTGCTGTAGATGTACTAATTGCTTGGGGAGGGGAGCTTTTTAATCCTTTCTTCCACTCTCTGTTATGTCATTTCTGGCATTTACTACCTCATTTATTGTGAGTTACCACTTTGTCTATACTTCTAGTAAAAAAATACCCTACCCAGGGGTCTTTTCAAAATATTAAATCCTGTATATTGGAGAGACCTCTCAAGTCAATAAACAACTTTTGTTTCAACCCATTTTATGCAGGTCTGTGAGAATACAGTCTGATATATAATCTCAACTTCTGTCAGTGTATTTTGGCTAAGTTCTAAATCAATTTTGGGATTGTATTGGTTTTCATTTGCTGCAAAAAAATAAATTACTACCTACTTGGAGACTTAAAGCAACACGTATTTTTTTACTCACACTCCTAAACAGACCAGAAGTCAAGCACTGTGTGCCTACATTTTCATCTGGAGGCTCTGGGGCAGATCAGAGGCTTACAAACTCATTCTTACTATTGATAAAATTCTATTTTTTTGCAGTTGTAGGGTTGAGGTCCCCATTTCCTTACTGGCTGTCAACCAGGAAACTCCCTTAGGATCTAAAGCCCACTGCCTTTCTAGACATAAGAATTCTGCCATCTTACAAACCAGCAATCCTGTGTCCAAATCCTGTGTCCAAACCAGCAATCCTGTGTCTTCTCTTCAAATTTGACTACCTTTTCCCCAACCCAACCAGATGGAGATAACTTTATTTTAAAAGAGTCATTTGAATGTGTCAGGTTTAGCAGAGAAGCTTCCTACCTGAAAGTCTATTGATTTAAGACCTTCTACCTGTAGGGCAAGCTAGGGCAAGAGGATAGTTTCTTGGGTCCAAAAAAGCATAGAATAAAAAGCTTCGGAACAATAAGAGAGGTTTCAAAGATAAGGGCAGTAAATTTCAAAGGGATTTACCCTTAACTAAGGGTACTGCAGGACTAAAAGGACATTACCAGACAAGGGTGGTCTAGGACTCTAAGCTAAGGACTGGGAACAAGTGGTAATTCTGGGGGCAGTGGTGAGGTCAATGAGAACTAAGCAATCATGAAGAGACTGTTGGAACAGTTATGAAAAGAAGGTATATGTTCCCTGAGACAACTCCATTATGGAGTCTTTCCTCCTCCCTGGTTCTGTGGGGCTAGGAGTCCCACTTTGTTTCTGTTTTTCTCCTTAATAATTTTTCCTCATATTCATTTCTCTAAATAAATTTGCTTCTTTTCTCTTGCTTGCCTGAGATTTAGCAAAGTTCTTCCTGTGGCTTCATCAGATGCCAGACAGAGGTAGTAGTCTAGTGACTAGGTTTCAATACTTTCACCATCACAGCCTGGGGCTGGTTCCTGAATGGGGAACTAGACCTGAAAAACTGAAATTATGGTAACATTTTCAATATATATTTGAAAAAAATCCTTCACAGTAATACTTTGATTAATGTTTGATTGAATAATTGGAGTTGTGTGTATACACCGGGGCCATGAAACTTGGTGGCCATTTTAGAAGTCTATCGCAGGAACTTTATTCCCTTGTATCAACCAGTAATAACATGTAGGATACTATGGGACACAATGTGACCTTTGAGAAGATAGAGCTGTTCAGTCAAGACAGTTTTATAGAGAACTGAAAACTGAGAGCTTTCTGGAACAGCACTTCAAGGAGCTGGGGTTAGTCAGGGTTTGGGTGGTTGTGAAATTCTTGCATTCAAAAGATGGATTTGGGCAACTATTGCTCACTTATTCAATAATCTTTCTTGTCTAGACAATCTTTTGTTTAAATAAGTACTGATAAAACACTATAAGAGATAAATATTTGACATATTAATACAAATTGTCTCTAGGTAGTGGGGTTGTGGACAATATAACTTTTATTTTTGACCTAAGTTGCAGGTTCAATTTTATAAGTAATAACCAGAAAACTTTATTATGAAATTGATCATAACATCTTTCCAGTTTCCTCTCAAGAATTTGTTTAATAGCAGAAACTGTGTCTGTAAAAGAGTATTTCTCTCATGGGGATCTGTTTGGTTGAGTGTGTGGTAGAACAGATTCTCAGACTCAGAAATCAATTTATGGCCTTCCTCCAGAATCTGTCTAGTTTTCACAAAGGCCAGGCTGGGAACTAGATGGAGCAAAGGTGCATCAGTGGAACAAAAAGTCCCAAATGGTAGCCACCTCATGGGGACATCCTGACAGAAAAATAAGGTTGAAAGAAAATGAGTACAAGAGAAAATAATTGGGGAGGTAAGAGAAAGTCCCGAGCTGTTCCAAACAAATAGTTTGAGAAAGTATTGAAATATCATTAGGGTATGAATTGTATTTGGAACAGCAGAGGAGAGCTTGGGTGGTACTCTCCAGGCTGACAGCTGATAACTACTGTGTAACAGTTTTGTACACCTAGTGAGTTGTCTGTCTGCCTAGGTCTCCTGGCATGAGCACTGAGGTTGGAGAGGGAAGCAGAAAGAAAGTCTAAGCACTCTACACACCTCTGTAAGAAGAGCAGGATGAAAGAAAAGACAAAGAGAGCATGTTGCTCCTCCTTAGACTAAACTAACCAGAATTGCTCGTATAGAGGTACACAAAGATGGTACGAGTTGGAGAAGATGAAGTCCCTAGCTAATTCATGAACCCTGGGAGTGTGAGGTCCCAGTCTGACCCAGTGCCAAACTCTCCCCAAGCTCATGTCTGATTCATGTACTGCCTTCTCTTCTAATCACCAGGGGCAAGTGACTGTTGACAGAACCCGAGTCACCAAGAAAGAAGTAAGAATGTTCCAATATTATCTTAAAGAAAAAAACAAAATCACCAAATCTGGGAAAGCAGAGATACCAAATCTGAAACAGAGACACCAAACTCAACAGAAACTTCCTATCAAAGGAAACAGCATAGAGAACTAGATGGGGCAAATATACCAGAAAACAAGGAAAGAGTCATAAGATAATATTACAGGGCACAGGAAGGTGCACAATAGACTCCTAAATCTGCCTGCTCTTACAGTTTTGTCACTAGCCACATCAAGACAAAATCTACTCTAGGGTGTAAAACCTTTAACAGAAAGGAACTATAGCATAATACGTGTGCGACAAAGAGATGGAAAAGACAAAGAATATGGTTTCCAAATCAAGTTCTCAAAGTTTCCCACCCCCTCCTGGGTAAATGTGTCCAAACAGACAGGCTTGGCCCAAAGTAAAGCCGCTGAGGCTTGAAAACCTGCTCCAAGTCTAAGGCATGACAGAAGGGACCCCACAGTGTATCTGTGGGAAAAGGCACAGAATTAAAATCGAGATTAAGGTTGCTGTTGTTGACCCCCACCCACCCACAGGTCTCTCACCCATATCAGTATCGAGTGTTCCCTCTGGTACAAGTCAAAGACTGAGATGCAAGCTTCGTCACCTGCTCCTTGGCTTCCTCCTTGGTTTCTTCCAGGTGTCCTCTTTCTTCCCTTCCTTCTTCTTCCTCTCTCCTTCCAGTCTCATCTCCCTCCTCCTGTCCCTCCTGTCCAGTTCCACCCTTCCTTGAATGGAGCAGGAAACCTGGAACCTCTCCTTCTGCCCTGTTACAATAAGACATTGTAGAAGCAAGTTGAGAACTGGCTCCATGAGGGGCCAACTGAATAGACTCTGAGAACGTTGCTATGGAGAAAGCACAAAAGAAAAGACTGGAGGATAGATTCAAAGCTTCCCCATGAGCATTCCAGAAAGAAAGAGGAGAGGAAATGAAGGGGAGAATGTCTTAGAAGGAGAGAAAAAGAAAGGAAGAAAAGGTAAGGAAGAAGAGCAGGGGCATAGAGGAAAAGGTAATTGAGTGGAATAAAAGATCCATCAAGTGCCTGAGACCTCATGCATAAAGACCCATGTAGAGACCTATCCTACACATATTTCAGAACCGGAAGCATAAAGAGAAAACATCTAGAGACTTTCAGAGAGAAAACAACAAGCAAACAAGCAAGAATGAAAATCGAATTAGTGTCAGACTCAGGGTCCCCATGATTTCACAGCCCAGACGGAATAACTCACGGTTACATCTCAGGATCATGGAGGAGCTAAAGATCAGCTTCTCAGCACAGACCATGTTCCCTGCTATTGTGCAATGAAGTGTCTGGCTAGACTGGTCACCACTAAGAAGACCTCAGAAATGGTCGCACAGCTACTTCAAAGCCCTACAAGAAAATTAGCCCATCAGGCACAGTGGTGCGTGACCTGTAATCCCAGTTACTCAGGAGGCTGAGGAATCACTTGAGTCCGCAGGTTTGAGACTACCCCGTGCAACATAGCAAGACCTAGTCTCAAAAAAATAGCCAGGCCTAGTGGTGCGTGCCTATAATCCTAGCTACAGGGGAGGCTAAGGCTAGGGATCACTTGAGTCCATGGGTTCAGGACTACCCCGGGGCAACATAGTGAGACCTAGTCAAAGAAACAAACAAATAAGAAAATTAGCCTCAATTTAGAATTCCATATCTAGTCAATTTAGCGTAAACAAAAATAAAGACATTTCTTAGATCTCTCGGGCTCCAAGAAAGGTTACCATCTACAGTTCCTTTCTGAAAGAATTCCTAAAGATAAATTCCTGTAGGAGAAAAATAAATACACTTATTTAACAGAAGCAAAAAGGCATCTGAATTGTTAATGTCTAATGTTTAATGGACGTTAGTTTGACCCTAAGAAATGATAAAAAAAAAAAAGTAGGGTATAGCTGTAAGCAAGCTATTGTTTTGTTCAGGAGGTGGGAAACATCTATCTAGGAAATACGTTCAGCTTCAAGTAACAGAACTCCAGGTCACAGAAAAAATATATTTCACATGTAACATTCCTGAGGAAACTGCTGGGCTTGGATCTGGAGGTAAGATGATAGGATATGTCAGCACAGGAGACTGACAGGCTTTCTTTCTCCCAGGCTCACATCTTCTGGTTTCAAGGATGCCTGCTGCAGTTTCTGATGCCCTGAAAAAGTAAATCCTTAACCTGTGGGAATCATGGCTCTATCTACAAAATACTTATGTATGCACCCCGCATGGACATGTGTTTTGGTTTATCACTATGTAGATAAGCTCTTTCACCAACTATTATAGAAAGGTTTCATGGGCCATCACCTTAGTGGTAAACTTTAATGTCATCTTGACTTTTAAGATAAAAAAGAAATATCAACATCCTCATTTTTTGTATTGATCTCATCTAGAGACCATTGCTCTGGACCCCAGAAACTACTTTAAATTTCATTTGGAAAAACAGACCTGGTGAAAGGTGGAAAAGCCCAGACTTTGCACAGGGTGTTGGCTTTGCTCTCAGGAGGAGTTCTCATTCCCCATCATACAAGGTATTAAGATGGGCAGGCTGCCTGAAAACAAGATTGTTTGGGGATTTCTTTGTACTGTGATTGTTCACCCAGGTGATTGTGAATGGAATTCAAATCACTTTAAACCAACAGAGAAGTTGCTGAATCACCCTGTTACAAGCCTACAGAACCAACCAACTGAGGCAAAGGCTAAAAACTGTTGAAATTTCTAATGATAAAAATGTAAAATTGAATTTTCATAAAGAAATTATTCCTTGCTGTTCTTGTGACTTGTAGTGGTTCACAGCCAGAATGATTAAGATCTGTTTATAGTACTGGTATTTTTCAAGAGAGAATCCCCTCCTTTTTCTTAATTTACACACGAAATAATGAACCTTTTGATTCTGCTAAGATTATATTATTTAAGTTTACTATTTTGGTAGACTTGTGATTAACATAAACTTTACTTCAAGCATATTTAAATAATGTCAAAATCTCACAAAGCTAATTACCTAATTCTTTGCGATTGCGTCTATACATTCCCTTTCTTAAACCAAAATTCTGAATAAAAATACCATTTCCCTTTAAATGATTTCACATAATGAAAATATGATGTCTACATTAAACTGATGTTTTTACCACTGTTCCTTCTCTCTAGTTCCTTTATACATTAATATTTCATGTTCAATTGTTTAATTTCAACTGAAATTGGAAAACCAAAGTAACTTAGACTACATAATATATAATAATTTTACACGGGGACAGTTTATTTTTCAGGGAACATTCCCATTATTGAATTATATCTCACTACAAATCTAGTTAGCCTCTTTTTCTCTTTTTGATGTATGAGGAAATGAGGCACCAAAGGTTAAGTGACTTGTTGTTAAGTTATACCATCTAATTAGCAATAGAGCTAAGGCTGGCTGAATGTCTCTTTATTTGCTGTGAGTTTTTTATCTTCTCTGATAATTCCAGGTGTCCTCATAGTTTCATGGAACTGAGTTGAGACTGTCCCTCATTAGGGAAACTTTAAGCTACAATATAGAGTTGAAGGAGGTTCTTGGACTGGAAGTTCAGTCTTCCAAATTCTGCAAGAGATTGTAAAAATCACAGGAGATTGGTAATTTGGTCTCAGAGAAATGATGAAGGTGTAAGATGGTATCAGTGCAACTGGAAATCAGATTAATGCAGCATTAGGTGAATAGTTCAAGGTTGGTAAAGTAGCAGGCTAAAAAATGAAGCCTATCTCAGTCTTTGGGGTGACTTTTTAGAATCTGGGAGTGTTCCTAGGGGGAAATGGAAGTCTGAGGAGGTACAGTAACAAGGCATTTTCTTTACCTCAGCAGTGAAAATAAAACTATGTATAGGAAATGCCTACATAGTGAAAAGCTATGTAGGGGCAGAGGAGAAATTTCTCCTTCCCTTCTAGGTTCTTCTTGGGTTGATTAAGTGATCAAAATTGTATCAGACAGAGTAGGAGGGAAATATGTCAATTTGATTCAACTTTATCAAATTTAATCCTATTTTATATGGAGAGTGTACATAGGTTATGAGCATTTCATTTTCCATAGGGGAAAAGAGAGTATATACCCTCAGTTCAGAATGGGATAGGGGTCTGAGGCCTCAAGAAAAGAAGAGGGAGCTTTGTTAGGTTTTAGAGAGATGTTAAATAATGAGAGTAAATCATAAGAACAAAACCCAGATTTTCTATAATTACATTTTGTCCTGTCCTAGAGAATAGGTATATTCATTTCTGGAGATAACCCTAAATCTAGGCAATAGCCCCAATTTATTTTTCTAGGTAGTTAAGAGAATGATAATAGTTTCTCCTGAGACTCCAGGGCTCAACTGATTTTGCTCAAAATAATCTGCAAGTCAAAGTGGTACAACTTGGGGAGACCAGATCTTAGCATCTTGGGGAGGTCTGTTGTAAGCACTTTTACCTACATGTTACTAGTAAGTATTAGCATGTTTAAGGCACCCTTGTTAGAATCTGGAAGAGATTTTGGTGTCAAAATAAAAATTTCCAAGCTTTGTGTCTGGAATTTTTCAGGGTTTCAAGTTCTCAAATGTTTCCTATAACCTCAGACAGATACCTAGGAATACAAATAACTGGGAATAATGGGGTTTTCCAGACTGGCATATAAATTAGATTATACAATTGAAAGGAGAACAATTGTATAATCTGTGGACCAGAACTAGAGAGACTGTGTCAATATGAATTCAAAAAAGGTGTTATGGGACAAAGTGGAAAGATAATCCCTATTGTTATGAGTAGTTTACAGAACTAATTACAAGAAGATTTTTCAGAAGAAGCTCAGAGAACCAAGAGACAGAAGCACAGTGAGCAAAAATTTGCACAGGGAAGCATTGTTGTGACTTGCAAGCCACTCAACAAGACACATGGACTCTGATTGAAGTTCAAAGCTGCAGGTTTATTTGCAAGAAGCTGGTGTACCAGGGTCCTCAAGGCAAGGTGGCAAGAGATACCCTGAAGAGTTTCTGTTACAACTTTTTATAAGGCAAAATCACCATCATCCCCCCATTTTGAGGCAAGCAAGTAGGATGTGTTCCCGTAACTGCCAGACACATTCCCATAGTTACAGGTTTCCAGTAATGCTGACTTTCATCATCTATCAGAAGGACAATGCTGTTGTCCATCATCCATCAGGTAGACAAGACAGTTGTCAGGAACAACCAGGAATAAGGGGAGGCAGAAAAAGGATGTCAGACCAGCCAGCCATAGTGGATACTTTCCACTGAGGGCAGAGAGAGGACACTGGTTTCAAAATGAAGGTTTTAAGAAAATGGAGTTATTTTTGGTCAGTCTGTTCCCAACAAGCACCACTTCAAACAAAGGGAATTAGTTATCTGCTATGTTTTCACGCACCCAATTCTCGGCAGAAAGATTCCCCAGAGAGGGAAAGCCAGGCTCCACTACAGAAGGAGGCACAAGAAAAGCATCAGGCCGTGGTTAGACTCCATCAGTCAATGTACCAACGGTGCAGGCTGACTGCTCACAGACAGGATAGGTGTGGCCACTGATCCCCAATTACCTGGCTTTCCAGGGAACGCCAGGGAGTGCTGGGCACTCCTTGAGAGAAAAAAATTGAGGGGGAAAAAAATCACCTTCTTTCCTTTTATGGATTGCACTGAAATCTCAAAACACAGTATACAAAATGTGAGAGGCAAACTCTTCTTAGTTCTTCAGAAATTGAGACCAAGAGATAAGCGTTATCTCTTTGTGGGTATTCATGAAGATATTTGTAGGTATTCCAGTTTATTTGACTTGCATATCTTCCCAGCCCCCTATAGATATACATCTGGTATTTATCTACCAGCCTGAGGAGAGAGTGGAAGTGATGGTGTGGTGACCAAGTACAGAGACAATGTCTGAGTTTTGGGGTAACGAAGACCAGGCTGTATTTGTACCTATTCCTCCCAGCAGCTTTATGATCACAGGCTCCTATGATGAAGCAAAAAAGAAAAAAAAAAAAGAAGCAAAAAAAACATACTGGTTCTCCATTTCTGCAAGAATAGCAAAATAATTCTCCAAACTGGAAACTGAGCTAGTGGGTGGGAAAGCTGCCCCAAGGGAAGAGCATAAAACATGTTCCATAGCTATAACCTCCCCCCAAACTTGCTTGAGTCTCTGAGCCTAGAAGCTTGAAAACCACATATAAATCATATGTTGGGTTTTTTGCCATTCAATCAACCTAAAGGGATAGAGTTTATATAAATGATTTGTCAGGATGGAAATATTTTCTCAGAGGAATATAACTGGAGTACCTGGAGAAAATACTCTCTTCTTTGCAGCTGGGAGAGTTTCTTTGTAGGAAAAGACAATATTCATTGAAAAGCTGTCAGTAACCAAGTCCCAAGGAAGCTGCTTTTTGGCCCCCAAGATTCATACCAAGAAAAGTTAAATTGATTTATTATGAAGGGAAGGTACACACTCGGGTGCTGGGAAGGGAAAGTTTGAAAAACAAGAGGAATGTATAGGAAATTGCTAAAGAATAGCAAAATTTGCCTACCCAAAGTAGTCGCTTTTGGTCTAGGGATGATTTGTTAGGAGGGAATTTGAAAGGATGAGCAAACTGCTCTTTTGTAAAAGACATTTTCATGTATAAAGGAAAAGAACCATTTGTAAAGTTGTCTCCTTGTGCTGGGGAAGACTAGCTCTCTGACTCTTATCAACAGAACCCTAACAATTCCAACATCCATAAAGTTATACCTTCCCATAACTAATCTTCTTCCGCCACAAAATCCTTTCTTTTCGGTTGACATTATTTAAGGCGGTAACCTAAGCTTTTCAGAATGTTATTCAGTTTTTTAGTATTTCCCGCGTATTATACAACAGAAATACATGCTGTAATTGCTTTGCTTTACTCTCTTGTCAGTCTAGTAATGGTGGATGGAGGCTTGGAGTAGAAAATTTAAGGCAGAGGCAACATAAGACCAGAAACTGAATGGAGGCGTGGTGGGGAGGGGGGGGTGGGTAGAAATGGTGCCTACGCCAGTGGATGACTGCTCTAGAAAGAATCTGGAGTTGCAGACCAGAGATGAGGATATGGAGAGTGAGGATCATTGTAGAAAATCACCAGTCTTCACAATTCAACCTATTCATATCCTATATATAACTAATTTCACAATAGATCACAATTCCCAAGAAAAAAACTCCCCAAAACGGTACTGTATCAGTGCAGTTTCTGCACTGGCAAACTCAGCTCTCCAGCCCACCCATGACTATGCAGGTGGATTTAGAGAGATGTTAGGTTTTAGAAGGAAGACATGAATTGAAGACCAGAGACTAGCAAAGAAATAGGTTTATTAGGAAAACCCTGGGCAGGCAACTGACAAACACAGCCAGAGGCTAGAGCTGTGGAAGTCACTCTTAAGCTGTATGGCTGTATCCTTTCATCTTCAACAGGGTGGGGGGCTGATCAGGTGGAATGGGTCAGGGCTGCTGGGGGAGTTTGGTCAGGTATGTGATGTTTTTCTTGCTAGGTGATTAGTTTCCCTCTGGCCCAACTTAGGCAAAGGGGAAGGTAGCTTTTTTTTTTTTTTAATATTGTCTGAGTCAAAGACTCATAGAATGGGGGGTGGGGGGGTAAGGTGATTGGAACAAACAGAAAGGAGTTTGGACCAGAGAATATCCTCCTCTCCTGGGTAAACTCACTGTGCAGTGATGCAAGGGGAACTCTGTCAAAACTTTGCTCTGAGGTAATCCAAGGACCCCATTCACTGAAACCAACACCTCCATAAACCAACATCAGTGTTGACTTGTTTATTCACCAGTCTATAGAAGAGCCATGTACACACTGTACTAACCAACCAAACAAGTTTGGTAAGAGTGTTATCTCCCTAGGTAGGGGACTTTCCAGGTTCCCTGCCCACTTGTTGGGCAAATATTCCAATCCAAGTAGGTTCATCGTTGGCTCTCACAGCCAAATAATGTTGGAACTCTTAGAATTTTTTTGTTTTTTGAGACTAGGTCTCACTGTGTTGCTCAGGATTGTCCCAATCCCACGGATTTAAGCAATCCCCAGCTTCAGCCTCTCAGGTAGCTGAGATTACAGGTACTTGCCACTGGCGCCCGGCTGCTTTTTTTCGAGACCAGGTCTTGGTTTGTTGCCCAGGGTAGTCTCTCAACCCGTACTCAAGTGATCCCACGCCTCTTGCCTCCTAGCACTTGGACTACAGGCGCATGCCACCACGCCCAGCGGGAACTCTTGGACTTATCTTTTGGGGGGAATTGTTAAACATCAAAGAAACACCCACCAATTTCTCCTTTCTCCCCCTCGTCCCCAGGGTGAGACCACCCTTTTATCACCTCCTTTTAGGCCCAAGTGAACCCACTCATGCATGTGCACACTCATTGGGCCAGGGGTAAGGACAATCATGGGGAGGGTGAAATACCATGGGTGCTGCTTATACAGGTTCAGGGAGCAAAAAAACCTGATCAAATCATTTACCCTACACCCGCCCAAGAAAGGGAGAAGTTGAGCAACCTGGAGAAGCTAGACAAAACTGGAAGGAAGGAAGAGTAGAAGAACAACATGCTGCCACCGTGCGAATCTGCAATGTATTCAACATGCTGTTTGTTCAAGATCATAGCCACCACTCTGCCCCCTCACACTGGGCCTGGCAGTGAAAGGCCAGGAATTTAACCCCTGAAACACCATAGGTTCTTGACTCATGAAGCTGTGAGAAGGAATTCATAGACAGATGCTCAGGTAACGAAGCAGAGAGAAGCAAATCTTTATCTAAGGAATAAAGAAAAGTTTATTTAGAGGGAAGAAGATAAAAGGAAAGACTTACAGGCAGGTATGCCAGGGACTGGCACAGAAGCTGTTAGGACTGGGTTTAGGGGGTATTTATGTCCCCCCCCTTTTCCTAAGTGTGTAATACCTTCTCTTTGTGTTCAGCTCTCACCCAGTGGTCATACTCCCTGGCCAGCTGTCTCCAGCCTCACAGTTCTAAGCCTAGAGTTGTTCTTTTAGTGCCCCTGTCCACGATCTCTTAAATAAATTTACCATCCTTGGGTTTCTGTGCCCTCCTGTCTGGAGAATGTTTTGATTAGCGCCTCTTAGAATTTACTATCCCTATCTCCTAAGACTCTGGTTCTCCTGAAGTCTCTGCCTGCATTCTCCCTGAGCTGCCTGCTTAATCCTTACTTGCCCTGGCACTCGACGTGGCACAGACGTGGCACAGACACATATGAAGAAGGAGCTGAACTTGTTTCTCAGCCTTGGACTTGTCCCAAGGATCTGGAGGTCATGGAAGGAGACACTTGAAAGAATGTGGTTGAGAGACCCGTGGGGAGGATGACAATGGCAGCCTTTTTCTTGAGTTGTACTTTCATTTTGCTCTTTTCCTTCTAGACTTGCCTGGCTCTTCCTGACCCTTCCCCACCAGAAGTTCCCTTAGACTTGTGGCCAGTTTTCTGTTTGACTGAGCATTTACCTATGAGGGAATGAGTAGCTTTGGGTGTTTCGTTGAGCCCTATTACCCTTTCTTCTCTCCTTGCTGTTGCATGACAGTTCTGTTTAAATTCTTTTCTATTGAAGGTATTACACACATAGAGTATCTGTCTTTATGTGCCGGGTTGCAAAACCCATTTAGAGGCAGGTTTAGGGTAGGGATACTCCTCTTTCTGCCTGCTAGTAGTGTCAGAAGAATAAAGCCAAATTTCTGAGGAGATATTATGAAATCAATGGCTAAGTAATATTTGGGGGAAAAGCTCCTCTAGTTCTACTGTGAAATTGCTTATAAACCCTACATTTCTTATTAATGTTTTTAGTGGTGTGTGGGGGGGATACATGGACTAATTTGTCTTTTGGAAGAAACTCAAAGCAGTAAGTTGTCTTCTGTTGGACATTTGAGTTACCCCAAGAGAAATAAAATACTCCAGGATCATAGCCATTGATCCTGTTCCATCAAGTGTTCATGGGATACCTTGTAGTTTTAAAATGTTCTCACAAAATCATTATTTTCTGACAGTATCATACTTTCCATTTTGTGGATGAGGAGCTGGGCTTCACAGTGAATAAGTAACCTGGCCAAGCGAAATGCAGTTTTAACGTTTATTCCTTTTTTTTTAATCATGTAAGGAATCCACTTTTTTTAAAGTATGATAGTTTTTAGACCAGTTTCAGGGTCATTGTGTGAAAAGTTGACATTTGTGGAATCATTTTAAAAGTGGAGCCATTAGAGAGAAACTGCAGTACCTGTTTTGTTTAAACTAGGTCAAAAACCTATGAACTGGGTCTTTTTTTTTTTTTTTAAAGAAACCATCAAACAAACATGGTTTGAAAAGTCTTCTGCTAGAGAATAGAATTTGTAACCAATTATGTACAGACAAAAGTAGTTTAAGCTTGGTTGATAAACTTAGCACCAATCAACTCTTCAAATACCTTGTCGTCTTCTTTTCTTCTCATTAAAAAAAAAAAAACAAACAAACGCTGGCTTTTGTTAGTGCATGACTGAGGAGTATCCAGGGACCCCCAAACTGTTAGGGGATGCATGCTTTAAGTGGAATCCATGCATACAAAGGTAAAGGAAACACATTCTTAATGTGATAGATTTTTTAATAGAATTGGTATGCAGATAGAAAGATTTCAAATAATAGTTTTCAAATAAAACTTTCCAAGCAACCCCTCATGGATAAATGCCAAGCCAAACAAGGGTTGACCAAAGAAGGACTGCTGACACTCAAAGATTTACCACAAGTTCAAGGTGAATGCTGGCACGGAACCACAAGAAATGGGTAAGGCAGGTCCCAAAGAGCTAGACAGAGAGACTCAAAATTCAAAATCGACCATATCAGAATGGCTGCCATAGTCTCTTGTCCAAAGTCAGGAGCATTTTCCCCACATATCCATCATCCATTTGTCTCTTGCAAGTGTCTTTAAAGTGTCTCTACACCTGTCTTCACAGATCTTCTGCCAACAGTACCAGGATGCAAAAAACCAGGAAGGGCAGAACTTGCAGTTCTAAGTCAAGCATGCCTACTTCACTCTCCCCAATTCCCAGTGATCCCCTATTCAGAAAGTCAGATTCACAGCAATCTGAGAGTCCAGATCTTCAGTGCTTAAGAGCTCTTTAGCCTGGAGATGGGGGTGGGACAGGGTTAGGGTCTTTCAAAACATCAGGGAGTGGAGTTCATTCACAAAATCATTCACAGATTTTTGGTTGTACTTTCTGTATTTTCAAGCCAGAACAATCATTCTGTTAACACACCATTGAATTCTCATTTAATTCACTAGTATGGCCTTTACAAAAAGCAGGTTAATCACTGCAGGTAATAGTAGACTACCATAAAACTGACCAAATGGGAGTTGTATTCTTAACTGTGATATCACGTGTGACATTGTTACTAGAACAAATCAGAAAAGAGATACATTTTCCATTAGGCCTGAATGGAAAACAATACACATTCAGAGTCTTACCCAAAATCTTTGCTAATGCTCATGCTCTCTGCTGCAATCAAATCTAAAGCAACATGACACAGAGTATCAAGCTGGGCAACTAAGTGAATAACATCATGTTAATTAAACTAGAAACTAGTGAGCATGAAGTAGCAACTGCTCTGGATGCTCTGGTGAGTCATATGTGCATTAGAGATTAAATAACCCCCAAAAGTCAAGACATATCAGTGAATTTTTATGATCCAATGTTTTGAGGAATGCCAAGACATTCCATGAATATGAAAGGGAAAGTTACTATGCCCCCATCACAAAGAGGTATAGTCCTTTTGCCCTGTCTGGTTTTGGGAGATAGCCTATCAGTTGGGTTTACACTCTCCAGTTC
Organism: Uropsilus gracilis; assembly: GCA_004024945.1. Lineage (NCBI taxonomy): Eukaryota > Metazoa > Chordata > Mammalia > Eulipotyphla > Talpidae > Uropsilus > Uropsilus gracilis. Next base: position 18,392 of record PVHY01017940.1, read on the forward strand.
CTTGCTTCTTGGTGGTACAATTTACAGACATGAGCCACTCAATCTCTTCAAAGGTCCCCAGCAGGACTGAGCTCCAGCTGTTCATAATCAATTCTGAAATCAGATGTGTGAAGTTGAATACATGATATGAGATAAATGAATCTAGGAGAGCACCAAAGATTACATCTAGATTAGCTGGCATGATAGAATTTTCTTTCAAGTGAAATGGGAACACTCCCAGGAAGAGCAGATTTCCTGGAGAAGATAAGGAGATCAGTTTTGATCAGCTTAACTTCCTGACACCTAAAAAAATTCAAGGAAGGCTTTCAAGGAAGCAAGTGGATACAAATGTCTACATTTCAAAAGGAAGACCCACCCATCAATGATAATGAATATCATTAATATATAGGTGATACATCATGTAATGGAATCACTTAGCGCATGACTATAGTGAAGGAGATCCCCAGACCTGTACCTTAAAATCTCCCAGTGTCTAGAGGCTAAAGAGAAGGGAAGGAACAGACAAAAAGAGATGGAATAGAAGGGTAGAATAGGAAGGAAGTCCATGAAAGGGGAGATGTAGAAGTTCAAAGGAGGGGAAAAAGATTTTTTTCTCTCTTTTTGGGAGATGATATAAATCAGGGAGGAGAGAATGATGAGCTGCCTCAATGCTGTTGGTAAATCAAACAAGGACTAAGTATTTATAAGTAGATTTAGTAATGGGAAGATCAGTTTAAATATGATCACTTAAACTTTTTTTTGTATACAAGCACATTATGAGGCATCACTCTGTGAATCTAATAAATGTCAATGGATATCTGAACATACCTGTGAGTCAGTACAATCCAGACTTATCAAGAAGTTCAGGAGGGGATGCATGACAATATAGAAGGTTCTTTAACATATGCTTTGACTAATTTGTAATTTTGCCTAGAGTCTGTCATATCTTGGCAATAAAACATTTGGAACAATACAAATGGTAGCTGAATAAACTCTCCTCGGTGTCCTAGGGAGAAAAATATAATAACACTAGAATCTCCCAGCAGATTAATTTACTGAAGGTTTTCGTGCTACATTTTGCTGTAGAATAAATTGGATAGTAGATTCTATTGAACAATAGAGCCGCAGAGTGTTTGGCTTGTTATGATCAATGGGAGGCTCTGGAAATGATGGCTGGACTCAGGATGGCAAAGACACTTGATAACAATGCTGGAAATAATCTAGCAGCAAACCTTAACTGTTGAATGAAAACCCAGGAGGGATAATTCCAAAAAACCTTATGTACAAAAAGCAACAGACTCCCAGAACGTAGGAGGCAAAATAAGTATACTTAATCATTTCATCCATTTTCTATGTGGCAATAGCTTCTTCTTGTCTAGTTTTAACTTTGGTGCAAATTACAGATTTTTTTCTCTTATAGTAGAACTTCAATTTGTTCTAGGAATCACCCTTAACGTATTTCATCTGTGCAAATGTCATCTGTTTTTCCTGATAGAAAATACAATTTAGTTGAAATTTGTGTCTCTTCATCCACTCTTCTTTCCCTGGCAATAGTCACACATAGGATAAAAAATAGTATCTACCTGTTGGGTTGTATCATCCTAAAACTAACAACCTGATTAGAAGCAAAATATACTTCCTGTGGGGTTTTGTTAGGACTATCACCCAGGACACAGAATTCAAGAGAACTGAGAAGACGCTAAGTTGATTGAGAGGAGTAACCCATGTTTATATCCACTTAGAAAAGGGGGAATGAGCGGGTTGTGGTGGTGTGGGTCTGTAACCCAAGTGCTGGGGTACAAAGAGGCCAGGGATCACTTGAGTTCGCAGGTTTGGGACTTTGAGACTACCCTAGGCAACACAGGAAGAACTGGTCTCAAAAAAACAAAAAACAAAAAAAAAAACACCCAGGCATGGTGGCAGGCGCCTATAATCCCAGCTACCTGGTAGGCTGAGGCTGGGGATCGTTTGAGTCTGCCGGATCAGGACTAACCCTGGGCAACACAGCGAGATCTAGTCTCAAAAAAAAAAAGTAAAGAAAAAGTAAAGGAGGGATGGTTTTCACTCATTAGTTATGCAAATCAAGGTTAAAATGGATGTTGAAGTTGAGTTCCAATGGGTCTGACAACATGAAAATTAAGTAGGAAATGAGTTAAGCAATGATTTATCATGACACATTCTGTGTGCTGTGACTGTTCAGCTTTGTTTCAGAAGTTTCCCAGAGATAGATGTGGTTGAGTTGCCCTGCAGGTATACAGCCCTACCTGTATGTGCTTAGAATACAGCCCTCACCAGCCACCCAATTCTGTCTTGGTTTCCCATATGCAAGTAACTCCAAGACATTCCTAATTTCTTGATTTGACCTCATCTAGTTAATTCACTTAGAATAGTTCTGGGGAAAGAGCTTCCACTGTGTGCATGAGTGTTACCTGTAATTGTGAATATTACATGGTAAAAATTTCACTTTTGCATGACCTACCTTTAATGTGACCTTGCAACTTGGACTATTGTTTAACACAGAGCTGATCAAATCACTGTGAGAATGAATAGTTCTATATGCAAAACATATACATGTGCAGGAAATGGTGTTCCAGGAACCCTGTCATTTCTGGAGACAAAGGTAGGAGTAAGTCATTTATGTTCCAAAGGTCTGGATCAGTCTTAAGATTCTGAGTGTAAGATAAGCAATTGACATATCTTAAACAAGTGTTTATTGTAACATTACACATCAAACAAAACCAGGACACTTCCCTCTGCCAAACTCACTCCCATCTTTGATTTCCTTGATCTTGGGGTTATGGAAGTCACTGCTTATTGCCCAAGACTGAGTTTTCTTTGTAAGGAGGCTTTGTTGGTAATAGGAACACTGACATTTCTGTGGAGGCCAGGAGCTTTGTTCACTGGACCACCTCATGGTTTCTGGAATATGATGAAGACATGGAAAATGTCCTGCTATCATCAACCGATCTGAGTAACAATTTCAGGTTCTGTCATGTCCAGTGTGTGATCTTAATGCCTAAGAGCCCGCTTCCCTTCTTGGACTCTCTTTCACAAAGCAACATTTTCTTAACTCAGTAAGACAAGCCCCCAGTCAGTTCCCATTCAACTTAGAGGCTAGTTGGAACTGAAAGGGTTGCAATGGAAAGAAAAAATAATAATACTTGTGCTTCTAATCCATCTAGAGCTGTACAAATAAAACACAAATAAACAAGTCAATAAATGATTCTGGCATGTGGTAATAAAATAGGCTATACAATCTTTTATCTCTGATCTTCACATGCCCTGCTTTCTCCGCTGAAATATGCTGTCTCCTCTCCACCGCCCCCACCCCCCCCCCACTTCCTTACCTGGTTACTTCCTACTCACTCTTCTGTCTCAGTTTATTTTCTTTTATTTTTTTATTGATTACATATATATAGTGTGTATGTATTTCTACATATATTTTATTGATCACACATATATCTGTGTATTTGTGTATATGTATATTATGTGTATGTATTTATATGTATATTATAGTAAATATATATACATATATATTGCATCATTGTCTACCCCAAGGTTCTCCCATCATCTTATCACCTGTAAATCATCTTAATCTCTTGTGCTCTTCCCTTCCCCAATTTTTCTTGCCTCCTCTCTTACTCTATGCTTCAGTTCTTTTGGCAGTTATAAAGTTTTCTTGTACCTTTGTTTGTTTGTTTTCCCTGTATCCCTCATATAAGTGAGACCATCCCATATTTCTCTTTCAATTTCTGGCTTATTTTCACTAGCATGATTCCCTCCAGCTCCATCCATGTTGCTGTGAATGACGCATGTTTGTCTTCTTTGACTGATGAATACTATTCCTTTGTACAAATACACCACATCTATGTCAGTTTGGGGGCATTTGGGTTGTTTATATATCCTGGCAATTGTAAACAGTGTTGCAATAAACATCCCAAGTCTTTTTGAATTAGTGTTTTTGTATCCTTTCGATTCCCAGTAGTGGGATTGCTGGGTCGAACTGTAGTTCCATTTCCAGTACATTGAGAGTCCTCCACACAGCCTTCCATGGTGGCTGGACCAGTTTGCATTCCCACCGTCTGTCTTAATTTAAACAGCTCTTAACAACTGTAGACCATGCTTTGATTCATTATTTTAAAAAATCAACACGGATTAAAATTTCAAGGACATAAATATAAATATACTTCTGTATCTGATGACACAAAGTGAGGACATGGTGACCTCCGCTGACCTGAAAGACCAGTCTCTATTCAAGAGTTCCAACTCTTTCCTGCAAACTGTAACCAAAGAATATTCACCTTTTCAGAGAATACTAGCTCCTAGATGCTTTCTTTTCTGTCTCCCAAGTTCTTCCAGCAGAAGAGAAGAGAATCTATAATTTCTCATTTGAATCTTAGTAGAAATGTAAATCATGTAAAATCTCCCTGGGCATCTGTAGGCTAAACCTAGGTACAGGCTGGGAAAGACAGGCTCCATGCCTAAGTGATATTAAGTGCAGGGAGGTTTCCTTATTTCAGTGTGCACTAAGTGACATTGGACCTGCCCTAACCTTTTCCTATCAAAGAAGTCTGAATGTATTCTGATGTTCTCAAGGGTTCTTTTGAAAACCAGATGAACTCATGTATTTGAAAGTGTCCATAAGCTACAAAGTAATACACAAATGCTCGTGCTATTATATTTATTACATTTTACAAATTTGACATTCATTGACAGTCAAGCCAAAACTGGAGATTCCTTATTCCCAACTCCCAGATTTCTCAGACAGTGTTGCTCTGTTCCTGTTCTTCAATTGCTAGAGGCTGTAATTCCATGTAGAATTGGGGGCAAGTTCCAAATATCTTTATATAGCAAGAATACGTTTTTAAGAGTAAAGTGTCTTGCAGCACTTTTTGGGAAACCTTTTAACATTTCCTTTTACCTCAGTGGGAATCTTCTGAGCTTTTCTCATTTTGGTCTCAGAAGAACATTTTATTTTCCTATATAACTTGATATTTTGATTCTATCTGCCCCAATAAATGAACATTGATAGTTATTAAAATAATTCATTTCTTCATTTTTCAATAAAAATTGATGAACTAATCATTACCTCTTAATTATGAGGAAATAACATACTAGATATTATGTACATATTACTGGGTTACGTATTTTTCCTTTGATCAAATATTATAAATTTGAATTTACACAACTAAAAATGATCATTGTCAATCCATTGAAAGTTTATTGAAACATTTTCTATATATGTGTTCCTGTTAGTCTTTGTGAATGTTTTTCCCTGAAGCCAGAAATAGAGGCTGTGATGTCAGGATAAAAGTAGAATCCATTTATTTTCTGTTAAAGTGTTTTATATATATATATATATATATATATATATATATATATATATATATATATATATATACTAGTTAAAAATATAGTGGATAGCCATGTATGGTGTCATGTGCCTGTTGTCCAAGTGCTGGGAGGCAAGAGGCCTGGGATCACTTGAGTTCATGGGTTCAAGACTACCCTGGGCAACATAGCTATACCTAGTCTCAAACAAGCAGCTGTGTGGCGAGTGCCTGTAATCCCAGTTACCTGGGAGTCTGAGACTGGGGATTGCTTGAGTCCGTGGGATTGGGACTACCCTGGGCAACATAGACCTAACATCAACAACAACAAAAATATATATAGTGGCTTCTATGGTGGTATGTGGGGCAGTAACCTCCAGACCAAAAGCAAATGAACCACTGAGTTTTTCTTACACTGATATACTGAAGCATAATCAACCAGTCAACAAACAAATAACTCAATTCATCCATCTCTCCTTCCTCAAACTCAAGTACCTACACCATGGATCAAGTTATATCCCACAGAACCCTGGGTATGAAAGTAAATTATATGTCCCCAGTCAGAATGTTCAGACTCTGAATGTTTACGTTTTTTTCTTACATTTATTTTCATTCATTTATTCATTTGCTTATCATCCAACAGGTAATTTTGACCAATTGTGTGTCAGACAGCCATCTAGGTGAACTAGGGCCTGATCCCAGCATTCAGGTGAATAAGAGACACGACTCTTCTTTAATGGACATCATGATCCAATAGGAAGAAGACAACAAACAACTATATAAAACAACATAGGGAGCAAGGTGATTAGAGACTGATTGACATAGGAGGGGAGGGTGATTTGTTTGGATGGGATGCCCAAGAATGCCCCTCTGAGGACATGAAATTGTTTGAGGATCTGAAGAATAAAACAGAGCCACGCATATAAAGACTCAGGAGAGGAATGGTCCTGCTTCAAGGAAGAGGAATGCCGAGTTCCTAAAGGAACAGACTAGACTTGGTCTTCTCAGTAGTTTTGTTAGATCTCAGTGTGGTTGCAGTTAGTGAGCAGAAGGAAAAGTAGCCAAACTTGAAGTTAGAGGGGAAGTAGGAGGTATATCATGAAGCTCAGAAGTGAGGGGGCTGAGTTTTACTCCAAGAGTTCTAAGAATACACAGTGGAGTAGTAGGGTCTGCTTATATCTACATCATTCTCTCTGCTGTGTATTCAATAAATAGTAAAATTGCAATAATAAAAACAATATTAGTAAAACTAATTGTGACGTTATCACTGTGGCCTATGTCAAAGACGGTGGTGGACTATTGCAACACATATGAAGGTAAAGCCAATAATTATCAAATTATTAGATCAGTTGTTGAGGGAGAAATAAGGGAAAGAAAGGAATTAAGGATACCACCTAAGTTTTGAACCGAGACATAGTATTATGGGAGTGCCACTCATGAAACAAGAAGACTGAGAGAGGGATCCATTTCTCCTCGTTGGTTATTCCTCTCCCTTCTTCTGACTACACTCCTGTTAATTTGCTTACTCAGAATTCTCTACAGTTATCTCTTACCCAGGTCTGTTGTCCATCTATCTTGAACTTTCCCAGGGCCAACAATTTGAGGCCTTTGCTGAGATCTTTCTCCTTCAGCAGAAACTCAAAAGCCCTTATTGACCGCCTGTCTCATTTTGACAGTTAATTGCACTCTGCTTTTAACATCATTAAATGCTTCATCTGACTTTTCCATAAGACTGCATCATGTTTGGTATATTGTGCCTCTTTTATTATTTTTTTCCCTACTTTCTGCCTAGAGAAACTCAGCCAGAGCAAGTACCTATGGGGTATAATGAGGGCTGTTGAGCTGGGTATTACAGAGTAGACTGCTAGGTAATTTCATTCATTAGACTGAAGGATAATATCCTAAAGGTAGTATATGTGTGCTCAGTTGTAAGCTGTCTGCTAAGGGCAATATTGTCTATGGTCCCAAATGAAAAGTCTGGCCTAAGGGAACTAAGGCCAAAATCTGACCAACTAAGGGAAACCCAGGAATAGAATTCTACCTATTTTTAATTCTTTTTACTATTACTGGGTGTGAATGCTCTTTGCCAGGATTTGTTGTTCCTCTTTTATAAGTATTGCAGCATCTATCTAGCAAAGGAGGTAAACATAGTTAAAACCTAATAGACATAGTTGAAGGTCAAGTCTACTGCTGCTGGTCTTAAAGATCTCAATTTTTCTTGTTTTTTTTTTTAAGTAGTGTAAATCATTCAACAAACGTGTAATTATTTTTTTTAAATAAGCTTTTACCTAGCAATGCAATGAAACTTAGTTTACAAGGGAACTTGTATCTGGGCATATAAAGAATATGCCTGGAAGCTCTAAGAACTAATACTGTCATTGATTTGACTGGATTATAGGAATGATTGAGTGACCACAGATCTTTGGAAAATAGAAAAATATTAAGTATAGAATAGTTCTTTGCTGTAGAATAATAAGCTGGGAATTTATGGTTTTTGATAATTTGATAATTGATAATCCAGTTTACATTTTTATTAAACCTGTGTTATTGGAATACACGTTACTGGACTTGAGATGTAGCCTGCTCTTCATTGCAAAACATAGCCTTCAAGTAAATGCTAATATGGCTTCTAAAGGTTAATGTTGCCAGTGTTAGATTTTTCCAGGCAACTGTTTAAAAGACTTGACATTTGCTGAGTAGCCCTTGAGAAAGTAGCTGTTATTAAAAGTGTTCCTCCTACCAGAACATAGCACTTGGAAGAGCTAAATTCACTCAATATACATTAACTGAATACCTACTATATACAAGGCAAGTTCCTTTGGGGGGGAGGGGGAAGAGTCCCTGCCTTTGAGATGTAGAGAAAAACAGATTAAATACAAACACACCTACTCCTTGCCTTCTCCCCACTGTTCAGTATGGAAGTTTTAGATTTATGTATAGATTTCTAACAATAATTTTAATACAGAGATTTCCTAATCCACATTAGCATCAATAATTTCAAGAATTTTCTTGCTGGATGAAGATAATCAGAATCAAATCAGAAAAACAATATAAAATCAGATAATACTTAATCTAAATTTTTTCAGGAGCAAACCTTATTTATCAATTTATTGAGATTTACATTGAGTCCAGCTGTTAGTAAAAAAAAAAAACAAAACCCTAATATGTATTTTCTACTCTGTATGATACTGGCTCAAAATCAGGTCAAAAAGGGGCGGAAGTCACCGACCAACAGGTCACATTCAAAATGCAGCTTCTGCCATCCAGGTTCCCTCCTGGTTCACAACACCTGCATGTAGGAGTTGCCACTTAAAATGCACTTAAACAGGGCTTATTTACAAGGGATTATTAACTGAAAACAAAAAGTCCTTAAAGCCCTAAGTGGCCAGTTATCTTACCCCAGTCACCATTTTCAGTCCCAAAGGTCCCAAAGACACATGTCCATGATGGTGCCCCTTTGCCCCTCCAAACCTGAGGCAGGCACTCTGCAAATTCGTCTTTCTCCACCATCTTCTCTTTGCTTCTCTCTCCAGTTTTCTGAGCTGCTCTGCTTCTCCAAGAAGCTCTTCAAACTGCTGCAACAAAATGCTGATCCCAAATCAGCTTTCCAAATTCCTGGCCATCACCAGGTACCAGCTCTCCAAGTCACTTTGCTGCGACACCACACTCTCCACACCGGCCACTCTTCTACTGGTCACACATGGCTCCTTGCCACCACCAGCTCACTCTTTCAGGGGGATTTTTCTCAGCCTGATCACTCGGGCTACTCTTTATCTGCTAGCCATTCTAGTCTCTCTCTTCTTCCCAAATTCTGTCTCCTCTGGTCTCTGCTCCTTTACTTTTAATACTTTTTTTTTTTCTTTCTTTCTCCTAAGAGCCAAAGGCTCCAGTTTCCCTTTACACTCCCTCTAGGTGATACATTCTCTCTTCTGGGTCCACACCTGGAATTTGCAACAAAGTAAAAGTATTCTTCCTGTTTAGGCCCTTTTACCTCTGTGTTTTTCAGACACAGTTAATGGCATCAGTGCCTACATTCTAAATACCAACTATATTGGGGTCCCAGCTTCAATACTGCCCATATTGGGGTCCTGGCTCCATACATACTACATGCATATATGTGCATATATTTCTCTTCACTTTAGTTTCCCACAGCTGTTGCACCAATTAGCACAAATTTGGTCACATCAACAATATATATTTATTCTATGAAAGAAAGAGAACAATGGACCAAACACCAATCAATGACCTGCAGGGAAAGGGAGGTAGAAGCCACAGGAAGGGGGTGGAGTGAGGGAAGGATGGTTCATAACTTTACAAATAAAATAGATAAGTATATATTTATTCTCTTACAGTTTTTGGAATCATAACTCCAAAATTGTTTTCAATGGGCTGAAACAAAGTGTTTGCAGGGTCACAATCTTTCAAGACTCTTTAGGGGAAAGTCTGTTTTCTTATCTTTTCCACCCCGGGTTGTAGTACCAGCATTCTTTGACTCCAGACTCCTTCCTCCATCTTTGAAGTCAGCAATGTAACATCTTCAAATTTCTCTTTATTTGATCATCACACACCTTCTCCTCCTGTCTTTGCACTCATTGCCTTCTGCCTTCTTAAGATGACACTCTTGATTTCACTTAGAACTGGCCAACTAATCCAGATAATCTCTGAATCCCAAAGTCTTTCCCTTAATTATATCTGCAAAATCTCTATTCAGTGTAAAGTAATTTTCACAATTTTCAGGGATTAAGACCTGCATATCTTTGAGGGCCAGCAGTTAGCCTAGCAAAATCTCCTTGCTAAGCAAGCCTGAGGGTCCTCGCTGCGATAAATGTTTTCTTGAGTTCAGCATGTTGTGTGACCATGCAGTATTTCTGAGACATTTTCAAATTCCACAACTGAGAAAGTGACATTAACTTTTGTTAACCTTAACTTGGTACACACAATGTAAATGCAATATAGACACAATGTGGGATTGCTAGACAGCCCTCAGCAATGTCCCAACGATCCATGCTTTTATTAGTTTTATCATTTTGGCCCATTACAATTTTCAGTACACAGCATCTTTCTGTTCTGCATGTTCACCACCATGATGATTTAGGGACTCCCAGCCTGAATTTAGATAAGCGCTCTGCAAGGATCAGATTAGTGCCTAGCAGAATTTGTGGGGGGGCATCTCCTCTGGACAGTTTTGATGTCATGCACCTAGCCCTCATAGCTGTGAGAAGCCTTAGCACATGCTGTTAATGACAAAGCACTGCCGGTAGAAGCTTCTCTTTGGTGATGGTAGGTTGGTCCTCAGAAGTGAGCAGTTTAGCTGCACAGTTTCTTCAGAAAAGGCAAATGAAACCTCTGATTCCATAAGCCTATAAGTAAATCATAGTCACTAAATAGGTAAAATTCAGGAGATAAGATAAATTCAAGGGAAAATACCTAAACTCTTGGACTCTTTTTTCATTATCAGTTACAGCTGTATATCAGGCTAAAAGGATTACATAAATGCTTATAAACTACTTTAAGAAGGAGGTAGATTAAATTTGAAAAAAACTATCCTTGAGTTGTTATATGTTGGTTGATTTCCTACAGGAAGAAAATTTGTTTTCTTTAAAAGAAAAATAAAAGGAAAGATACTTTGGGGTAGGAATGAATGCAAAAACAAGTAAAAGTGAATCATTTAAGGAAGATGAAGCTATAATGAGATTTTAACACACAAATTAAGTTGGAGCAAAGAAGAGAAGAAAATAAATGAGCATTGTGACTTCTCTTCTGTGTGCAAGCCTGGTTTAAAATCTTAGCTTCCAAACCCATACCCCAGAGTTCTTTCACATAACTGATATCTGTTATTTATATAGTCATGAATTTGAAAGTTTGAAAGAGATGTAGAATCACAGATATTTGCACTTTCTAAAGAAGCTGATTGGAAGAAGTATGCAGCATCTTCATAATATTTTATTTACTTTTTTTTTACAGTAACATGACTTTTAAAGCCACTTTGGGGAATTTTTAATTTTTTGGTAATCTTTATCATCTGTTAACTTTTAGGAATTTACTTAATTCTTGGTATTGAAAGAGGGTAACCAGGAAGGGCTTTTTACCTTCACTTTAACACATATAGGTCTGCTTCTCTCTCTGAAGTAGGCTACACACTCTTCATTAGCATTTTCACTGATCACCTTTACCATTGATATGCAAAAGCCAGCCAACTGCTCTCAGCTTCAAAAACTGCAGAAAAGAAAAACTTTAAAACACAGTTTAAACTTTCCATTCGTGGGTTCTTACCACCATCCTCAGCCTTTTTTAACCAAAATATCAAACCAAGACTATCAGTGCAGTGCAGACTAATTTATTTCTAACAAAGTGATTTCTAATTATCCCAATAATTACAAAAGAAATATGTAAGACTCAGAATACTTCAACATTGTCCAAAACCTTTCCCAGTATTGTCCAAAGTCCTTTCCCAGATTGCCCCAAATATCCTCAGTCTCTCAGTCCTAATTGTCTCACCAATGTCCAGTCAGAGTCCATCTCCAGACGCTTGAAGACATGTTCCTTTGAATGCTCCTCGTTGTCTTCC
>PVHY01017941.1:0-30266 GCA_004024945.1 Uropsilus gracilis
GGTTGATTCGGCTGATCTGGCTGGCTAGGCGGGTGTCCCCTTCCTCCCTCACCGCTCCATGTGCGTCCCTCCCGAAGCTGCGCGCTCGGTCGAAGAGGACGGCCTTCCCCGAATAGAGACGGACCGTTCTTCGGTCGAGGGTATACGAGTAGCTGCGCTCCCCTGCTAGAACCTCCAAACAAGCTCTCAAGGTCCATTTCTAAATTTTTAGCCATAAGGCCTAGCTCAGAATAACATTCCTTTAAATTCTCTAGTGAATAAGGCTCTTCTATGCCATTTATCTATACCACTGCATACACACACACACAGTTGAATTAAAGAAACCAAAGCCACCACCCAAATCCAAGACATGATTGAGGGAGATAAAAATAGCCTGAATGCTCTGCTCTGACAAAATGAGGAGGAGGAGAAATACACAGAAAGTTGTGCATTTGCTTGTTTCTGTAGAATGCTTTCAGAGCCTCTGAGCTGGCAGGCACCCAAACGTCAAGAAGCAGGACTCCCAGGAGGTCAGACTGAGTCATGGCTCCTTCTGACCCCACCTCTACCACCTTGGAGGTCAGTGAGCAGCATATTTGGCTGTGTCTGGTAATAGGACTTAATAGACTTCATTTTTCAATTCATCTATAAATTCCAGTCAGCTACATTTCAAGCAGCATTCTAGTTCTATTAATCCCATCTGGTGGTGATGGATAAAGAGAGGATACTGTGTTGCATTGTAGGACCTAATAATATAAATGCTCTTTATTCCATGTATAATTAATGAAGCTGAGCAAAAGGAGCCACATGTTTTCCAGTCAGACTCAATATGCCTTGGAAAGTAACTGCCACTCACCCCACGGTGATATCAAATATGTTACTGCCCACAGAGCTTGACACGGCCATGTCACCCAGGCCTTTCCGAGCGACAATCACACTGGTGATGAGGTCAGGAATTGATGTCCCTGCTGCTAGGATGGTCAATCCCATAATCTCTTCGGAAATCCCTATTGTTTCACCAACCTGGTAAATAGTAACAGTAATGAGAAACAACAGAAAATCTAAGACTCTCCAAAGTACCACCCACACACTACTTTGTCGAGCCTTCCACGGAGCTCAGCACACTTGGCCTGAGTGAGGATGCAATGGAGAGATGGGTCATTGAGAACTTGGCCCCCTGCATAACACTTCGGGGAACAATACTAACTTCTTTCTAAAATGGAGTTAAAGTTCACCTATGACACCACCTCCTACTGTCATTCCAGTCACATCGTCTCTACCTTCCCCAGAGAACTGCTATTCCAGAGATCTGCTCCTGTCATGGCTCCATTGCCAGGACCATGGGTACCTGCTGTGCCAGGAACTAAACTGGAGAAGGAAGGTTGAGAGGACAATGCAGCTCCTTCTCTGAGTCTAGGGAAGGAGAAAAACTTGTAAACAACAGGTACTGCTCTGTGCTATATACAGTATTCCAGCTGGAATATATAACATATGGGCACACAGAAGAGGACTAACTAAATGCCAGACTCAGAGAAGAGGCAAAACTGAACTGTGTCTCACGACTGTATGACTTCACCAGTGGAGAGGAGAGGGGGTGTGTGACGAAGAAAGCAAGGGACTAGGATTCGGAAGAAATGGTCAGCCTGAACCAGACTGCAATGGGCCTCCCATGTCACATTACCATCGGGATACATTATTAGATAAAAGCCACACTTGAAAACCTTTGTCAACAATGTAGAAACTACAAATTCACTCAGTCCACACCATTCTCTGGTGTTCTGGAAATTCACATAGAAGGGAAAAATGGTGTTGGGACCTGCTGATGGAAGTTTTAGTTCCTGAGGTTCACTCACCTGGTGAGCCCACCACACCATGAGGTACGAGAACATGGCTATCCACATGATGGATCCCAGGAAAGTCAGAACAAAAAACTTCCTAGACTCCTGTTTCGAGTTTGAAAGGAAAGAGAAATAAGCTGCAGAGGCTAAAGGTTTCTGACCCTTTTGAGGGAGACCGAATCAGTGACAAGACCTCCTGGAGGAGAGATGGAGAGGGTCTGGAGACATTGGAGCTAAAAGTTCTGACTACAGGATGGCCTTGAGGTTGCTGGGAGAGCAGGGGGGTGGCCTATAGTGGGGCCCAGTTGGTAGGGTGTCCAACGGTCACTGACCTAGAGAGCGATCTGCTTTCTCTAGAACCAGACCAATTGTGTTTGGTTTAGTTTCTGTAACCTTCCCACGCTCTACCCACACCCGCCTCACCCCTTTCCAGATTCGGAGACAGAAAGAACATAGTCTGCCTTGAGTGGAGAATATTAGTCAGAACTTCCCCTATAAATAGGACTGCTGGGTAGAATGGCACCTAGTACCCTGAGTTTGCAGAATCTCTTGGTGTAATGTGGGAGCGTGTAGTGGCACCATCCACTTATTAAAATCAAGAAACTGAGATGGGAGGCAAGGAGGGACAGGTTCATGCTCTCTAAAGCAATGGAAATAAGCATATTTACAGCTTCTCCAGCCCACGGGTTTGTCCCTAGGTGCACAGTCCCCTCCTGAATTTCAGTGTCATCCCAGATTCTCTTTGTGGTTGAGCACTGTCCTCTCCCGTCTCTTGAGTGAGAGTGCCCAGGGCCCCCCACAGACTCCCTAAATGGGCAGCCAAGACACTCACCAGCCTCCGGACGTCAGGCACTGTCAGCCACAGTGGGAGCACAATGGGTAGGAGGAAGAGGTAAATGGCCTGCTTCTGCCTGGTCTCAGGCCACTCCAGGGACAAAGGCTCCTCATTTTCCTCCTCTTCTTCCTCCTCTTCATCCTCCTCCCCTTCCTCCTTTTCCTCCTCTTCACTATCACCTCCCTCTACACCATTAGATTCTTTCTCATCACTTTTGGCTTCACGCTGATTTTCGGCACCTAATTCCTGCCCTTTAGTTTCACCTTCACCACCTTTCGTATCACCATCATCTTCATTGTCTCCTTTTCTTTCTGCTTCGACTTCACCTGCACCTTGTAGTTGAGGTTTGCCTCCATTCGGCCCTCCATTTTCCCCTCCATCAGGAGCATCACCTGTCATTTCAGCTCCAGTCACATGTCCTTCCTGCAATACAAAGTCAACAGATTAATGGGTAATAACTGCTCTGCTTGTTTTCCTTCCCAGTTTCTCCCATCTCTGCTGTTGTTCTTTTCAGAATGAATCTAAAAGCTCTAGTATGAGAAGGAAACTAGCGACTAGTCCAGTCATTCATGAGATTGCTTTCACAAGACTCCTCCCCAATGCCTGCTTGTCTTTATTTAATCTGTAATCATTTTCGGAGATGGAGAACTCACCCCCTAGAGCAGCTTCTATCATATTTGAAGTTCATATTTATATCAATGTTCTGCCCTCTGTGTATAGGTTTGCTCTTTGGAGCCACAGAGAATAAGGCTAACACTCTTCCATTTGAAGCTCTCTATCCTGGGTTAAAGATTCTCAGGTTCATCATTCCCACACACTGTGGCTTAGGACCTTCTCCCCTCTTGGTAATCTCATTCTAGTAAGCTTAGTTCCTATGAGTAGGCTTTCAAAACCTTACAGGATTATAACTTCCCTTGTCTTCAACATTATATTTCCATTAATGTTGCCTAATATGGCATGATATATTTTGGTGGTCACATCACTTTTCCAAGTGCCCAACTGTTATATTACCTTATATGTATAAAACAATAATGATGGTAACACCTATTTATTGAAGTGATAGTGCCGATTTATTGTGGGATTAAGTACCAAGTGTTAAATACTAAGTTATTTAACAACAATAACTAGCACTGTTTCATAAGTCAATTAATTTTCAACACAGGTAGATAATTAGACCCATCTTACAGAGAAACTTAGGACATAAAAAACTTGCCCATGAGACACATAGTTTATAAGTGAAAAAGTTGAGATTTGTATATGGATCATCCATTCTTTGTCTTTTAGCTACCACCAAGCTACCTTACTTTGCAAATGCCAGGACCAAATGGTATCTCTGGTTCCCAAACCAGGTAGCATGGTTACTAACCTGATCAGAAATACAGACTTCCTGGACCAACTGATTAGAATCTCTGGGAATGGAAGTAAGGAATCTGTTTCTAAATGCTCACAAATATTCCCTGTAGACCCATCAGCAGATGGAACCATGGGCTGACTCTAGGCACTCTGAAAACCACTGATTCCGAGGGCCCTCTGATCAGGCATGCAATTAACCTACAATGACATGGCACTCCCAACACCAGAGGGAAGCTCAAGAACCTCAACTCTGCTGCACACTAGATCTGAAGACTTTAAAAACATTCATACCCAAGGACCCACCCAAGATATTCTGACTAAATTGGTTGAGGTTGGGGTTGGGCACTTTTGAAAACTTCCCCAAGTTATTCTCATTATTCTAATATGTGACCAGGGACTAGAGCCCCTAATGATATCAAGCATTAATATCCATAAGACCTGTGCTTCGAAAATTAAGAAATTATTAGACTGAAATAAGTGCTGCCCCATTAGGAGAGAAGATTTCTTGGAGATAACAAGTTATTTAAATCCAGAGGTATGGGGGTGTCTGCTCAGCCTGCACCCTCTTCTCTGGGAAGCGTCACCATGAATCCCTGACAGTCAGCAACACATCCCATACATGTCATCTCCCTCATGACAATGAATTGACGTCACCCTCGGAGAAAGAAAATGCTCATTCCAGAGGAATGATGCTCAAACAGCATTTCAGACCTTCAGGAAGTGATTTGGGTCAGCAGCTCCTTCCCTGGACCTCTCAAATTCCTCTATCTGGGAAGAGGCTTGTGCCTACCTGACCGCCAGGATCCTCATCCTTATCTCCCTTGACGTCTGGAGCAGGGGCTGGTGTGACCATGACCGTGACCGCAGGGAGCTTGGCTGGCTCCTCCTCTTTAAAGGACAAACATGGGACAGGTCAGAAGAGCGTGCCGGGTTCTGAGGGCAGTTGGCCAAAACCAGGGTTATTCCAGTGCGATGTGCTTGTCCATGTAGGGGTCTCAGAAGGTTTATGAGGGGAATTTCTTGTTATTAGGAAAAGCAAAATGATGCAATATGAATTGCTAGTGCAGATGAGAGGGCGGCTGTGCAGTGGTCATCCTTGCCTGCTGTGCTCGCATTTCCATCCTGGCTGATACGGGCCATGAATACTGTGAACCACTCAGGCAACTGGGGCAGAGGGCAAAGCTCCAACTCTTAGGGTTTCACCCTGCCCGGCCAACTGCATGGGGAGGATCGTGATGAAGCAAGGGATTATCAAGATGGAGGAGGGAGCGGCAAGGCACTTTGGAAAGTCTAGATTGTTTGGGTTAGGTACTGGCCCTCTTCTTGGCCAAGTGGCTTTGGGAAAATCATTTGACCTCATCTGAGCATCTGTCTCCTTGTCCTTGGAATGGAGCAAATACTGCTCTGCCGCTCCAGGGCTGCTGGGCCCAACCGACAAGGCCCAGTGTGCTGCGCTGAGCCTGCAGAGCCCAGCCGGCCCACTGCTCCTGCCCCAGGGGTCCCCAGTGGCCTTCCCTCTCTGGGGTGACCACAGTGAGAGCAATCCCTAGCAGCATTTTCCTTGTGTAGAAGTGACAGGAAGAAGAAGCAGAGTCCAAAAGAATCTCATCTGGAACAAAATTTAGCTAAGAAGCAGTAGGAGTTCAACACAGCCTGGGCTGGCCTTGGCAACTGATCTGAGGGGAGTGGGAGGGAGTGGGACAGGGCTGTCCTCAGGCCAGCACCTGATCAGAGAGGGCGCACAGGAAGAGGCCAAAGTGTAGCACTAGGTCATCCCTGACTGAGAGAAGCCCAGAGCTGAGCCTCAGCCTCAGCCAACAGGAGGGAGGGAGGCGCCCAAGAAATTCTCACCATCCTCTCACTTCTGGTTTGCTATTTACTTTGGCCTGTAGCTTGGCTTTGAATGATACAGGAAACATGTGCAGTATCCCCGCCCCCACCCACACATAAATGAATCAGCAAAGCAGCTGAGGAGCAGCAGTGTGCGGGAAGAGGCCAGCCTGGGAGTTGTGAGGTTTGGATTCTGGTCCTACCAGTCTTGTTCCTTATACTCAACTCCCCAAATTCATCTTAAGTTTCCTTTGCTGTCACTACTGACTGTGACTTTGGGCAAGTCACTTCCCTTTTCGGGGTCTATTCCCTTCCTGGCAAAATGACGCTGACTTGGGGACAACAAACGGTTGATTTCCTTTATAAATAAGCTCGAGTGAGAGCTGCTTGAGTGCAGAACTGAGAGGCACTGATTCATCCACACTTGGTAGGAAAGTAGCTTCACTGACTGAGATGTCTTCGATGGGCAGGGGAAGAAGAAATAGAGCCAGGGTGACATTTTCACCACCCTTGAGCTAGATTATAAGGCCCCTTTACTTTATTTTATATGAATGTTGAGTGCTATTGGAAATGGGTAGCTGTGGTCATGAATCATGACCACATGATCCCAGTGTGGGATCACTGGGAGGGATCCCAGTGTGGTGGGGGGAGTAAGGGGTGAGTAGATGACCACCAAGCTCTGTGCCACGACTTTTTTGACTCCTGGATACTGAAACCCTAAGATCCCCAGAGACACAGCACAGAACCACGCTGCCCTGGTCTCTAGGCAAGAAAAATGGGGAGAGCAACTCCCCAATCAATGTGGCTACATTACAGGCAACATGCTTTGCATGTGACATAAATCTCAAGGCTGAAAGAACAGAGACTGAGGTGCTGGGACTCCGAGGTGCCTTCTCATCATGTAGCCCAGGAGGATGAGGACAGTAACACAACTAATAAAGTGGTATGATAGGACCTATTTAGGATTCTAGACTGGCTCTGCCTGTGTGAGCCCTGGGTAGCCTCAGAGCCACATTCCCTCACTAAACCAGTATCCCCCCTCTAAAAAGACAACAACATTAAGAATCTCAGAGCAGTGGCATGGGGGTCAAAATAAAAATGTAGTCATTGCTGCAATTAAATATTGTTATGTTATCTCAGATTCTGGAGCCAGACAGCCTGGGTTTGAATCTTAGTCCTGCCCATTGAAGACCTACCTGGGTGATTCCTTAACTTCTCTGCACCTTAGATGCTTCATCAGTAAAATTGTACATTTGTTGGTACATTTGTTGGAATGTGCTTAAAAGGCATCGACACCCACCACATCTGACATACACCATGTATATGTTTAGCTATGATAACTGCAAGACATTGAAAACAGTATTTAAGAACAGCCTTCCACCCTGGAAGCAAGTCTGCATCCATGAGGCCTAGCAGTCCAGAGGGTTTGAGTGAGAAGGGACTCTAAAGATCCCTGAGTCCACAACGACAACAGGGAGAAGGTATGCCCCGGAAAGGTGGGTAGATCACAGGCTGCTCTGGTTCAGGATGGGCTGGACACATAAACAGATCTGGAATTTTCTCTTCTCAACTGGTCTCCTGACTTCTCAGGTTGGTCCAACTGCTGTCACTTCTGGCTCTAGGGGCTGTCTGCCGAGCCGCCTCTCTGAGTTGCATGTCCCTCAAGAAGCGTGGTGGCCAGTCCAGCAGGTCTTTCTCAGAATTGAGATTCAGAGGTAGACATGCCTCTGAATCCTTCACCCAGGCAATTCCAGCACCCCTGGCACTGAGCAGGCACTGCGCTTGTGTTGGACACAGACCACTTAGCTGCCACTCAAGGAAGGCTCCTGGTACCTGTCCTGGCATTAAGATCTGCTGGGTGGTAGCAGTGCACCCCCTGGTCTCTCATTTCCCACGCCACTGAGGAAAGCAGGTCAGCTACAGGCTGCAAGTCTTTCGCTCGCTCGCTCGCTCTTTCATCTTTCTCTCTGTTTCTCTCTCATACATAAGGAAATCTGAGTGAAATTGCCAGGAAAGGCGCAGGATGCAGAAGAAGAAAAGCCCTTTACAGGGTGAGAGTTCAGCTCACAGACCAGCACCATGGGAAGACTCAGAACACCTGGACAGGGTGGGAACATCTGGACAGCCATTTGGAAATAATGAATGGAAACACAAATATGACTCTGGAAATCCTTGGGAATGAAGACCTTCATCCTTTATCACAACTGTGTGTGGTCCCAGGCCCTTCAGAAGCTCAGGGTATCGATCAGGCTTGGCTTTTCTGAGCGGGACTATATACCCTGGAGCCATCAGCCATGATTCACCATGAAACACTGCCCTGTGTGAGGGCCATTCCAAGTCCGCCACACAAGCCACTGTGTCCCAAGCCTGCTGGACCCCAGGGATGACATGGCTGGCTCCCCAGCACCTGTTTCCTCACATGGCCTCTCAGGTCCCAGGGGGGTGGCAGGATCATCTCCTTAGAATCATTCTCCTCTGACCTTGGCCTGGTCGGGACCTCACATAATCCTGTCAGGACAAGCAGGCCAGCTGGCAGCTGGCAGTGGAGGTAGAAGTGGCTCAGGCGGGTCAAGCCCTTCAGAAGTCTTTATCTTCGAAAGCTTGCTAGAGTCGGCAATCCCATGAGGCCTGGCCAAGTATAACCCTGACACCCAGCCTCCTTCCCTGCACCAGGCTGGTCACTGACTACCCACAGAGGGGCTGTGGGCTCCACTCTTGTAATCCAGGGGCACTTTTTCCGGGGCTGACCCTTGGGATGGCCTCTCTCAATATCGATTGATACTCAGCTTGAGAGCTTTCTAAGGCTGTTGGATCACCTTGTGTCTGGCTCTGCTTCTCACAGTACAGTATGCTTGTTTAAACACCCCTATGCTTGTGTAAGAACCCAATATGATGTCTGAAGAGCACACTTTAGGAGGAAACTGAGTCCCTCCAAATCTGTCCCTATACCAGAGGCTGCTGAATGGGCAGCTCTCTTGGAAGGGAGACAGAAGGCAGGTGGATGGTGAGAATTTAAGTGACCCTCATCATTTTTCAAATTGTTCATCAGCCCCTGTTGCAATCTGGACCCTGGCCTTTTCCTTGTTACCCCCAGAAGTGGTCTGGCAGCTCCCAGGACTCGTGGGACTGGGACTTGGGGCTGGTGGGGAGGAAGTAGTGAGCTTTCTAGGACCTCTAGGCTAAATACAGAGCAAAGTGAGAGGCCACACTGAGTTTCTGGTAGGAGGGCCCCCAGAAGCAGCCCTGGCCAGTCAGTTTAAGTAGCGCTGCCTATCTTGAGATGGGCGGTGCTGGGCAAGAACACTAGTCACCTCACTATCTGTAGGTGCACCCCTTGATTTTACAGGGAGGGAGTAGGACAGGGACACCTAAGGACCTTCACGACATGGGGCCCTCTCTAGTGAATCCTGTATCATGTCTCTACCTTGGTTCCCAGACTGACTTTACCAACAAACTCTCAGCAGCAAACGCTTCTGAATCTCGCCCTCACCCCTTCGCCCCACCTGCTACATCTCAGTTGTACAGACCCCAGTTCCTCTTCTAGTGCAGGAGGGAAGGCGTGAAGAGGGAGACCATGCAGGCCTGTGAAGGCCTTGCTTACCTTTCCCCAGGGGGTCCAGGCTGTGGAGCATGAGCCAGAAGATGGTATTGCGGAGGGTGCTGTTGTGCAGAGAGGTCGAGCTGCTCCCACAGGTCAGCACAGAGGGGAGCTGGGCAGGGGAAGAGCCACACAGGTCTCAGTGGCCCCTACCCCAGGGCCTTGCTTGCCCTGCCTCCCTCCCATGGAGTCAGCAGAAGCAGAGAGCCTTCTCCTGGCCTCCCCTCTTCCTCGGCTGCAGCCAGCAGAGTTACATTGCTTTCTCTTTCAGCCTCCCCTTAGCTTTCCCCTGACTGGAGACTTCAATGTACTGAAAATTCCTCAAGGTCTCAGTAGGGAGCAGACAATGGGTACCAAGAATACCAAATTACTGTGGGCCTACCCACCTCTGAAAGAACAGGCTCAGAGAAACACATACTCGGCCACACACCACGCTGTCAGAGCCCTACACATGGCGCAGCACCCTACAGCCCACACAGAGCCCCACCCTGCTGTATCGCTGTCCCACCCCAGAAGTAAAGTTGGATTCTCCAGGTACAGAAAAAGAAGTGAGGCCGGGCACCGTGGCTCGTGCTTGTAAGTTTCAGCCTATGAAGCGGCCGGGGCTAGGGATCGTGGTTTGAGTCCCACCTGGGGCCCGTAGCGAGACCTAGTTCCAAAAAAATAGCTGGGCGTGGTGGTGCGCGCCTGTAATCCCAGCTACCTGGGAAGCTGAGGCTGGGGATTGCTTGAGTCTGTGGTACCCCGGGCAACGAGAGCCTGCGGTTCCACGGGCAAAAATAGCGAGATCTAGTCTCAAAAAAAAAAAAAAAGAAAGAAAGAAAAAAAAAAGAAAAAGAAGTGAAAACTCATAGAGCCTTGGTGGCCTATTTCCCTCACGAGGGAGATAAATGAGTCAGGTCCAATTCCCAGTCCGGATTTTCCTTCTACCCACATGCTTAGGGGCCTTCACAGACACCTGCATACACATGTCTGAATATGCAGACAGACAGATGACACAGACACAACTGATTTATACTTGACTCTGCCACTTCCAGGTCCCTGCCTCCCTTTTTCTCTCCCCTGCCCTTCTAGACTGAACTCTCCTGCCATCTAGTGGCTGTGGTAACACAGTGCCTCAGATAGGCAGAGGGATTTTCCTTCAACGGAGAGGCTATGTTCGGTCCCGAGCCTCTTCTCCCTAAGGTCACCACACTTCTTCCCAAACCCGGATCGGCCAAAGACAGTCAAACTACAGTCTTTCAGAAACCTCAGTGCCTCCTTGTTCACAATGCCTCACCTACGGCTCTCTTAGTTCTGGGACATTTCAAAACCATGGGTAATTAAGTTTCAAGGTTAATCAGAAAATTGGGGCTTAAACAGAACTATCATTCTACCCAGCAATCTGGGAATCTACCCAAAGGAGACCTCAATGCTTGCACAAAGGGACACCTGTACCTGGATGTTTCCTACAGCGCTATTTATAACTGTAAGGACATGGAAACAACCCAAATGACCCAAAACAGACGCATGGATGAAAAAGATGTGGTATATATACACAATAGAATATTACTCATCAATTAAAAACAACAAATTTGATGATTTTATGATAACATGGGTGTACTTAGAAGAAATCAAGAAGAAACAAGTCAGAAAGGAAAAGAAATCAAATGGTTTCACTAATAAGTGGGACATAGGAAAAATAAACAAAAAGCCATGAGGAAAAGTCAAAACAAGCTAACAATCAAACTGAAATACACAACTGGGGGGTGGGGGGGAGGGTGGGAACGGTCAGGGAGGGAAGGCAGGGGGCGAACCCCGGGGATTACAAAGATGTGAAATTTATATATAAATAAAGTATTTAATATAAAAAAAAGAAGAAGAAAATTGGGGCTTGAGTTCAGTAAGTCCAGTCATTTCACAGATGCAAAATGTTCAAGTTCACACCGCTACCTAGAGGCAGAGTAAGCAGTGACACCCTGGACTAAGCTCCCAAAGGACAGCTGAAGGTGACTATCCCTCAGGCAGAAGAACCTGATCTTCTCTAGCAGCCTGTCAGTGCTCCCAGGAACTTCCTTGACCTATCCAGTCCAGATCCTCAGCACCAGATCCTCAGCACCAGGTCAACAGTGTCTTAGCTCTATGTCTGTCCTCTGAAACCCCACAGTGTCCCTCCTGGGCAGACTCCACTGACCTTCAACTTCTGGTTATCCTGTAGCTCATCCACCATAATTACCCATTACACACCTGCTAACAGGGACCAGAGTCATGAGATGCTTGGAGACCCTTTAGTTCTTTCTCCATACTTCCCTCTCGCTCTCCAGGGTGCCCTTGGGTTGCAACACAGAAATACACCCAGAGACCACCTGGTCTCATAAAATATTTTAAACTGTAAACTTCAGCCTGACCTTCTTCCATAATCTGGTTTTGCCTGCAATATTCCCCAACATGTCCACTCACCATAGTCCAGTAACATCAGTCAACTTCTGGTCCCTCAAATAAACCATATTCTCTACCTATCTTGAATCTCTGATCCTAGGAAATCTCCCTTTCTCCTCTTTGGGGGTGCTCTTTTTCCCATTCTCCACATTTCAGGTCTCTATGTCGCTTTCTGGAAAGCTCAGGTGCCTATCTCATTCTCTTCCATAGACCCCTGATCTTTTCCTTTATAGTGAACCTGGGATCCCAATATGGGCAGTATTAAAATATAGGCATTAATGCCATTAGCTGTGTCTGGAAAACAGACCTAAACAGAATAAGGGTACTTTTCCTTTGTTGCAAATACAGGGGTGGGGGCGGGGGGGATGTATCATCAAGAGTGTGAAACTGGAGCCTTTGGCTTTTAGGAGGAAAAAAAAGGAAAGGAACAGAGACTAGAAAAGTGAGATTTGGGGAAGGGAGAGATGAGAATGACAGGCCAGTAGCCCAAGTGACCAGGCTGGGCAGAAGCCCTCTGGAAGAGTGAGCTGGTGGTGGCAAGGAGCCATAGTGGCCGGCAGAAGAGTAGCTGGTGTGGAGAGTGAGGCAATGCAGCAAGGTGGTATAATGAGCTGGTACCTGGAGATGGCCAGGAATTTGGAAAGCTGATTTGTGCATCAGCAATTGCTGAAGAAGTTTGAAGAGACTTGGAGAGGCAGAGCAGCTCAGAACACTGGAGACAGAAGTAAAGAGAAGATGCTAGAGAAAGAAGAATTTGCAGAGTGCCACCACAGGTTTGGAGGGGTAAAGGGGCACCATCATGGACATGTGCCCTTGAGACCTTTGGGACTAAAAATGGTGACTGGGGTCAGATAACCGGCCACTGTGGCTTTAAGGACTTTTTGTCTGACTTTGTGTTTTCCCTGTTAATCTCCCTTGTAAATAAAACTCCTTGTTAAATTATATTTTGACTGGCAACTGCTACGTTCAGGTGGTATGAACCTGAGGAACCTAGGTGACAGAAGTCACATTTTAAATGTGGCTTGTTGGTTGGAGGCCTTTGCCCCCATTTTGACCCAATTTCAGCAGCACTTTCCCAGTTTATTTTCTGTTGTTTGCCTGTTAACAAATTCACTGACTGCCCACTAGCATCTTGAAGGCAGACTGCCTACTTCATTCACCACTGTGTGTTCTGCATGAAAACACTGCCCAGAACTTAGCAAGAGTTTGACATGCAGTAAGTGAATGAATGAGTTGTCCCCTAAATATATCTAATCGATTCCAATTTCTGTTGGAATGTTTCCATTCTCTTTCCCCTCTGCCTAAAATGCTTTCCAGTCCTCTGTCTACCAAATATTCAGAAAACCAACAGTAAATTCTTATATAAAGATTTCCCAAATGGCCCCTCACTCCAGTTCACCACATTGCCTCCTTCTTCCAAAGCTTTGTAACACTGAATACATTTTGTGAGACCAAAACCTGACTCTAATCAAATAAGTACTACTGTCCTCAGGAAGCTGTAGGGAACCCAGTTGGGAAATACCCTGAAAAATCCAAGATGAAGAACCCGTATGTCTGCAGCTCTTATTGTCTGAACCATTAATTTGCCACTTTGTGTTTGCTGCCTTATATCATTTGAGATTTTAAGCAAGATCACTAATTTTTCACATACATGAGTTGTCTACCCAGAAAAACTCATGGGGGAGGGTGTGTACATGCAATAAGATATAGACATCTCTGTATCTCTGTTCCCTTAACCTCTTTCTCAGACATAGCTTTTGAGTCAGTAAAGGTGAGCTCTAGTGTCTTCTTCAGGCAGCAAAGTCACCACTGGCTGCCTCGGCAATTTATCTTCCCAGGTCTCCCCTACCCTAGCCCTCCTTGGCCAAACTAGACCTGAACTTGCTACTCTCTCTTCTCTGTTGGTTCAGAAAACAGAGAAAATGTTGCCTGATCCAGGGTTACTGATTCACCTACCTATCCAGTTTGTTCATTCATTTAGGTCTTATGTCCTGACCACCTTCTGTTTGCATGGTGCTCTGCTAGTGTTGTAGGTATAAGATGTTTAGGACACAGATTCTATATCCAGAAAGGAATCGAGCCCAATAAGAGTACAACATATGACAAAGAAGAATGTGGTTCAGGAAATAGAGGCTGGGAAGGACATGGAAGGCTCCCTGGAGTTGGTAGAATTTGGATAAACTCTGAAGGAGAGAGATGTATGACTACTTAGATATACAATGTGGAAGGAGGGAGAGAGGGAGGAAACCTGAGTAGAAATAATCAAATAAAGGAGATATTGTGACTTTCTGAGCATATCCCCTGACTCTTTCACAGCAAACCTTCAAGTTTATTGGGATACTGGAGGCCACAGCACTGAGCACCCCTCCCCTCCACCCCACACACATACACTGGCCAAGCCTCAATTTACCATATCCAACCTTCATCCACCGAATTCTTCTTGGAGGCAAAGAACTAAGAGGGGCCAGGCTACCTTTTGGAATGACTAGTTCTGTGCACACAGGGGCAGGAGAAACTGAACTTTTGCCTTAGGGTGTATTCTCTGTATTCAAATGCAGTGAAGCCAAACTACTTCTCTATAGGTTCATTTAATTATCTTCTAACTGCAGTGTGTACTTCTGACTTTCTGAAGCCTTTCACATCTCTTTTATCATTCACTACCACTAACTGTGATATATACAAGGCTACTGTTATTACTGCTTTTTTGGCAGACACAGAAACTTGCCTCCACTCACCAAGACAGATCCATCTCTCCTGATTTCCCACCAAGAGGTTTTTTGTTGTTTCACTAAATCACATTCCTTTTCCCAAGTATAAATAAGGAAATACGATCACATATATTCCCTATCGGCTATTTCAAACTATTGACATTTCAGGTAAATGGATGTGATTGCTTGTCTACATTTAGGTGTAGTTGATGAGTCCATTTATGGGTAACTGTATCAGCAAATAGGTGCTTTTGGCATGTGGTCTTGTAACAATCCCACCCTGCACCCACCCCTTACACCACACTGTTCTCCCTCTTCTTTTTTCAGTCCCACCAGTTCACCTCCTCCTTCTCATGAAAATGAGCAAAGGCACTGAGGAAAGGGAAGAGGATGTCTTCATGCCAGACAAAGCTCCACCAACTCTGAAGCATCCTGCAGGGGAGCAGCAAGGAGATCCCTTGCAATTGGTCACGGGAACCTGGGGCGCACACTTGGCAATTCCTCAGGGGGTTTTTCTCCTGACCTCCAATTTCTAGTTCCCACTGATGTAGCAGTTGGCCATCTACCTCTCCCCTTCTAGACCACCCATGACACAGCTTCTGAACCATACCTTTTACTCTGACTTTTTAAAACATTCATTCAGCTGGGCATGTAATCCCAGCTAATTGGGAGGCTGAGGCTAGGGATCACTTGAATCCACGGGCCCGGGGACTAACCCAGGCAACATAGCGATACCTAGTCGTAGTCTCTTTAAAAAAAAACATTTAACAAGTATTGACTGACTACCTAGTCTGAATCCTGCCATCACCCAGGTTATACCCTAGTGAAAGACTCTTCACGGGGCACCATTTCACACTGGTCCGCGCACTTGTGGAAGCTGGAAACCCTCAAGTGTACACAGATTCCTCCCTCTCCCACTCGGCCCACATTCCGTTGGCAGACCTAGGCCTGGCAGGTCCTCACATGTGGCCTCACCTCAGTCTTCCCACTGCTATCCCGTAACAGCCTTCACATTCCCACGCTATTCTTCTTATCTCTCATTCTCCAGTCCTTGGTCAGAGTGGCTTGCTGCGAAAGGCACACGGTGTCCCTTCCTTACCTCCTGGGCACCTCTCAACTGAGAGCTCAGGCTCCTGCTCCCTGGACCTATCTGCACATTGTACTTTGACTTCTCAGCCTAGAGGCCTCCCCTGCTCGCCTTCGCAGAAGAGGTCTCTCACCTGCCGTCACTCTCCATCACGTGCAGTGTTTATTTTCCCTCATAGCACCTGTTACACTCTAACATTCATTTCTTAATTCTTTAAACTTGCTTATTTGCCAAATTCCCCCTTTACCACACTAAAATTTTTTCTGTTGGTTTTACATTTCCAATTTATTCAAGTGGCAGGGCATTTTTGGAACACCATGACTATCTAATTTCCTAGTCAATCCCATCACATACACTAGGAGAAAATATTACAGTGTTGTATGAATGGATATATAACCTCAGCTACAAGCATACATGATTCCATGAAAACAACTAACTCTGGACCAGGCATGACCTAGTCTTTGAGTTATTTGTTAATATTTGTTTCTTATGCATTTGTTTATCATCTGCTAGCACCCATCAGCAGTGAATACTTGAAAGTTTAAGAAAATTTTATGAGGAAAAGGATTATTTAAATTGAGATTTCTACTCCTACTATCTTTTCCTGACAATAGGGGGAAAGCTATTATTCAAGGAGTTAAAGGAGAGAACCCTTCTTCAGTCCAGATGAAGATAGGCTCTTTGGAATACAGTAGAGACTCTTTACTAGACAGGGCCTGGGTGCAGCTTCCAGTCCACAGCACCCCAACCTCATCTCCGTAACAGGCAGTTGACTGTACAGGCCATTGAGGAGAACCCTTATGTCAACCCTGAAAAGAAAGAAGAGCGCCAGCCCCTCAGAAGGTACTTACTTGAACGTTCTGTTATCTGGTTAGAAAATAACCCCTGTTGCATTTAAGAAAGAGTGACAGTTTTCCCCATATGTTCAATTTCTGAAATAATCCTGAAGCAGAATATGGGGTAGAGCTTTCAAGGGGGCCCACTAGGTCACCCCTGCTTTGTATCTTTTCACCACTTGTGCCCTGTGGAACTGTCTTGCCCATCAGCATCTTATACAGGTCTTCACTCCCCAAACTGGCAGCTCTCTCTATAGAGTAGGGCCCTCATCTTTTCAGCCAGGCAAGCACTGCAGCACTGTTTGTGGGCATCTGTGATGATGCATGGTCGAGGTAGGTCAGATACTTATCATTTTTGGCCAGAACAAATACACTGAGATTTCAAAATCAGGGATAAAATCTTAGAGCAAACTAAGACTATATCAGTAACTAAACAAATATTTACCATTTCCCTACTTGGGCCATAAAAGGCATCTTCAAACAATACAAGTTAGTTTGACAGTGTTGTCTGAAATATTTTTAGTTTGTTTTTTTTCCCCAGCAGTGTTAAAAGGAAGAATCTAAAAGAATTACTGTATGTCTTTGTCTTTTGTTTCTGGAAATGCTCTTAAGTGAATTCTAATAAGAATAATTCTTCAAAACTTTCAGCCTGGATCTAGACTACTAGAGCAGAATAAAAAGTAAAGTTGAAAGGTTCCCCAGTTCACAAACACAGACAACAGTGGGGTAAATGTTCAGTAAGAAATGAGTTATTCTTTGTTGCTTTTAGATCTCCAAATTATTCAGGTAGGGAACACCTACTCTCAGTACACTGCTCTCAGTAAAACACCATCCCTACTCCTTTATTATCTGGCTGCTTTCATACTGAAACATACAGGTGAAGGATTGCAAAAAAGACTGTGCACCTGCAAAGTTTACCACGTTCAACTGTCTGACCCTTCATAGCAAAAGGTTGCCTATAACTCACTACTTCATCCCATTCTCTTGATAGCAGAGTGACTCTGTAGCACTTTACACAGTGTTCCCTTTAGCACAGTTATTTTTGCCTATGCCTGACCTACTGGAAGGAACACAATCTTTTTACTTCTCACTCTGCTTTTCATGGAAGTGCTGACTAACAGAGGTTTCTCAAACTGCATCAACTAGTTCAGGCTAATAGGGATATTAACAGTGACGACTGGATTAAAGCCCAAATATATGAATTCATAAGTAAGAACAAGCTAAGGATAGCTATGTAACTTTGGCTGAATTAATTATCTTCTAGGAACCTCAGTTTCCTTGTCTGCAAAATAGGGATAACAATCTGGTTCTTTGGGGTTTTTTTATGAGAAATTTTTGAAGTAGGGTATGTGGGGAATATGCCCTACTTAAGTATTGATTCCATAATCCACTACATTCTCTCTCTAAATCATTAGGGTTCCCTGAGGAAACCAAAACAAATACTTAAAGAACTTCTTCTAGAAAGAAGGTCCTAGCTCAGCCCTTTGGAAGACTGAAAGGCTGTATCTCCACTGCATGGCACTGATGACCATCACAAGGCTGCCCTCCCCATACCTCCTCCCCAAGCTGGTGTCAAGGAAGGGATAGGCCTGTGTACCATTCCTGTGCATTTTCATTTTGATAATTAAAGTAAAATAATTTACAGAGTTGAGTACACAGCCTAAACCACAAAAATGAAAACCAACTCAATTTATTAGATCAAAGATTGGATTTTCAGAGAACTGCTTCATGAATTCAAAACACCTACCCAGTGAAGTATAGGTGGTAGCCAGTCAAACACAGTCTACACATAGAAGGAAAGGGGTTCCCCCTTTCTCTGGCTAGAAGCCTGGATAAAAATCTGAATCTGAATGTCTTTTGAAAATCATTTAAAAATAGCTATAGTTCTTGAGTTATTTGGACTCATTTTTAGAAGACAGTTGTTAGTGAGGGAAAGCCCTAAGTATAGATTTTCTATTTTAGGTAAATACAGATCTACTTTCAAATATGGCTGGTAATTCAACCTCTTTTTAAAATGTGATGCTGTTAATTATGAAGTCATATTGAATCTGTTTCAACAAATCGATAAGGATGGAGTTGTAATCAGCATCACTGGCACTTCACTGGTTAGCAGAGAGCTGCTGCCTTTGAGGAGCCTTTTTTTTTTTTTTTTTTTTGCCAAAGTATATAGGGAATTTTATTCATCATTATCTCATTGTCACTATCAATTCATAGTTTTAATTTTATGACATTTTGATATCAAATTTGAAAAAAAATACATGTTAATTAAGTTTACTGTCTTCCATTTCAGTGGATTTCAACTTACTAGCTGATTTTCAACTACTGGTTTAGCAACTGAGTGGGACTACTAGCTTTCTTTACCTGTATCCGCAGCCTGAAGGTGGTCAGCTATTTCTCATCTGCTTATTAATGGAAGCTGACCGTGTTTTTAAATATGGTCATATTTAATATGACATACGACATAATGTGCTTAACACTACTGAAGTACACTTTACTGTGGTTAGAGTAAATTTTATGTTAGGTGTTTTTTATTATAATCTTTAAAATTCAAAGTAACCAAAGATGCTAATCAGAAACTCCATGGAGGTCATATTGGACCTGAAGCTGTGACATGTATAGGTATCCACTGAGCAGTAAGTTAAAATGGATTAGAAACCTAGCTTCCATTGAAGGATTGATTTTAGTGGGACTTACAAAATCCACAGAGAGAACCTGTCTGTTCTTAAGAATACTGATTTTCACTGACTTTATAGGAAAATTTTCTAATTCCACTGCACCTATGAAATTGGCTTTTTGGTTTTCTTTTGGATTTTTCTTTTTTTTTTTTTTTTAAAGTAGGTTAGAAAGTGAAAATTCTCTTTTGAAATCATAGTTATACTTGGCTAACTTTGCCTTGATGGTCTAACTCTGATGAAATGGGAGATTCAGAATCTGTAGGGGTAAATAAAAATGAAATTTACTATGAAAGGCTGGGGGGCAAGTCAGAGCATTTTGAAAACTGCTTTTCTTGGAAGAGAACACTGGGGCCTCCTGGTCCCCCTCAGCAAAGCGTGCCCTGAGAACTTCACTAGGAGGAAGACCCTACTTCCTCATGTTTCATGATGCAGTGCTCAGGGCTTCCCTTTCTGTTTTTAGGTCTTTGACTTCACAGAGCAGCACTTTGGTGAAAAAGTGCTGAATGGGGAGTTTGGATACCAGTTCTGAAAACTGCTGGTTATACGATCTTGGCAGGGCACACCTCCTTTTGGGGCCTCAGGCAAAGAAGGCATTTGGAACTCAGTTGGCCAGATCAGACAGGTGACAGCTTGTGCTGGTGTGCCAAAATCAAACTTCCCTGAACAAAGGATATTATCAATGAATGTTAGAGTGAGACAGGACCTTTTGCTGATGAGTTGACTCTCATTTCCCCCAGAGATGGGAAGAGAGGTGTCCAAGATCACACAGAGGCAGAAGTACAGTAGAACTCTGGTTTCCTAAGTTTCATTCACATGCTCTGGCCAGCACTTCTAAAGGAAGTGCATTCATTACCCTTGCACCCTATACCTTTGTATACCTTGTAACATATTGCTAGATTGAACTCAATGCCTGCCCAATCATCAAAACTACTCTGGATTAAGTTAGTAAATCCTTCCACTCTGAATGCAAAATTCTGCTGACACCAATGACTTGACACAGCTAAGCTGAGGCAATCTTTGCCGAAACTCACCCTTCCAGGTCAGGTTAGAAAATGTGTTTGTGTTCCCTCACTTTGGAGTTCCAAGTACCAAAACCAAACAACTCTGAGAAGACTTTCAGAGATCACTTTTCCACCTTAATCTCATCTTCTGGTTACAGAATTATGTGATGGATTTAGTAGGAATACCCCTTACAGGCACAGGGAAATTCCTGGAAAGAAACTTCGGCCCACCAGAAAGCCCCAGGGTTATCTGGTCTTCTGTCAGCCAAGAGAGGGCACCATACACAGGTCACTGGAAAGTGGATGGCCCTCTTTTCCAAGATATTTTTACGTTTTATTTTTTAATTGATTACATATATATATTACATTGCTGTATACTCAAAATTTCTCCCACCACATCATTCATAAACCACCCCCTTTCTTCTCCAAGATGTTAAAACCAAAAATTTCTTCCCTTCCCTCCCCTCACACCCCATCCAAAGTACCAGCCCCTCCAAATCTGGAATGTGAACAAGCAGGATTAAGTGGAAATGAGGGTGCTAGATAAACCCTAAACACCATGCACATGGGAGAGATGATCATTTTTCCCTGCTTCATACCTCCTTGGATATTTTCCAAAGTACAGCTCAAATGTCATTTTCAAGACCCAGGCAGACCAACTGGGGTTCAAACTAATACCCCATTGTTTAGTTACTGTGTGGCCTTGAACAAGAAGTTTACTTCATTAGGACACAGTTTCTTTCTCTATCAGTGGCGGATCACAATAAGAACTGTTTTATAAGGTAACTAGAGATTGAGTCAATGTCACTGTAACAGAGGGTCCAGCACCATGCCTGGCAGAATAGGTGTCTAAATGCTAATGAGCAGCAAGGGAACGAGTGAACCATCTCTTTAGGTCTGACCCAACACTTTCTACCCTCCGGCTCTCCCCACCACCCCTTTTGCTCCAAAGCAATGAGAGTGCCCGCCTGACCTTACCTTGCTGAGGTCCCCTAAGGCCATGACCTTGGCTACAGGTCTCTTGCTGAGCTGCACCTTCACCCAGACTTCAAGCTGCTTGTTCCACTTCATGGTGAACACATACAAGGCATAGGCCAGAAGCAGCAGCAGGCTCTCCCACCAAGCAATGAGGCTATCCAGGAAGAACACGATGAGCATCATTAGGTCAAGGATGTAGAAGGAGACGTCACGGAACAAGGGCCACCACGTGAGATTGAGGATCTCCCGGGAGAAGAGGGAACAGGTGCCAATGACAAACAGAATGTTAAACACAGCGGAGCCCACGATGGTGCCAATGCCCACATTACTGTGGGAGATAAAGACACCAATGAGAGACGTGAAGAGCTCCGGGGCAGAGCCTCCAGCAGCCATGAATGTAGCGCCTGCCACATCCTCAGAGATCTGCAGTTTCTCCGTGATGACACCCAGGGCTGGGACAAAGTACTCATCACACACGATGGCCAAGGCCACAAACACATACATCATGCCAAAGATGTGCAGGACCAACCAGCCCTGCCGCCGGTCCTCCACACTGAACAGGTCTGGGGGGTATTCTCCCTGAGGGTGGAGGTCTGGCCAATGGGAGGGCAGTACAGGGGGACTGGGACTGGGCACTTCTGGAATCACGGCTGTTGTCAGGCTGGGGGAGGGGGCAGTGGACACAGGCACGCAATGATGAACCTGAGTGATTGGCTCTGCCCTGTTTCTGGGAGTTGCTGAGGTGCTAGGTACTGTGGAACGTTTCCTAGTCAGGTCCCGGAAGGTGGCTGAGGATATTCCAATGGTGGGTGCAATAGTTTTGGAAGAGAGGCTCCTAATTCTCCAGGCAGCAGATGAGGCTTCGGTTTCTGTCAGGCTGCTGCCTGATGTGGTGTTTGTTGTGTCTTGGCCCTCAGAGGTGGCTGGGATGTGTCCCCTGGCTGTTCCCTGGGACTCTGTCAGGTTGTTCTCTCCCACTAAGTTCTGGGATTTGGCTGAGCCGGTTTTGTTCACTCTACTGGGAGTAGTCATCATGTTCCTTGGAGAAGTCAAGGGGTTTGTTTCTGCAGCATTTACCAGGAAAGTTGGGATGTTAGCAATTATTTTATTGAGATTATTTGGGGTGGTTTTCTGCACTACACTCTGGGAAGGGTTGGTTTCCAATATTTTATAAGTTGTCATAGTATCACTGTCTTTCACTGTTGTTTTTGGGTTGAATCCATGGCTTCTTGTCACAGTTATGAGTGTGGATGGGACATCACTCTCTACTGTGCCACCATGTGGGGATGGGGTATATCTCTTCATTTTTTCCCTGGTTTGACTTGAGCGGTAACTCTTCATTTCTTTCCTAGGTGTTGTTGGGGTGTAATCCTTTACTGCTAGTCTGGCTGGAACTGGTGTGTAGTAACTTAGTACCCCACTAGCTGTAGTTGGGATGTTTTCCTTCGCTCTGTCTGTGCTGGCTGCCGTTAGACTGAATTTATTCTTGGGAATTGTTGGAGAGATGTTGGTTGTCTTTCTGGGTGTGCTGGGGGTGTTCGTCATTGTTTGGTCAGGTGTTGCTTCATCCCTGTCCTTTGTGGCTGGGTGCACCAGTGTGTCAATCTCCATTTTAGAGCTAGCTTTCAGAGGGTCACTGGTTACCATCATCACATTGTTGGGGAGGTCTCTGCTGGACAGTTTCACAGGGTGTTGGGAGGAGACTGCTGCCCACAGTGAGGGAAGACCATTAGGGGTCCTCAGGTGCTGGTAGGTAGAACCAAAGATCAGCATTCCCAGTAGGAAGAGGAAGCGACTCCAATTAAGTCGTTTTGGTTGGAGTAATGGCCTTTCCTGTGTCCCCCTCCTAATAAATTTCCCCATGATGGCCAGTAATGTGTGCTTACAGAAAGTCTCTCATTCTGTCCAGGGAAAGATGGGCGTTCTTCTGGGGTTCAGGTCAGTGATTAGGGAAGATTTCTCCATGATGTCCAGCCAGGGAGTATCCACAAGCCTAAAGGGAAAAAAGAGGTTATTTGTCCATAAGAGAATACTGGGGACCCATCAAACTCTCAGGTGGAAAAGTAACAATTTATGAAAGGGCCTTTGTAGTGGGAGACAGTTGCTTCTGCAGGAGCAAAGCTATTTTGGGGTCCTGCAACAGGGAGCCATGAATGCTCATGGGGTAAAGATCGCGGAGGGATTCTCTGCATAGGCACAGCAGCCCAGGTTCCTGAGCTGGGTCCAATCAGTCCTAAATGGGCTCCCTGCAAGAAGTCTGCCAGCTCCTCAGCTCCAACCCTGAGTTTCTGGGAACTCAATTACTTGTAATTAGTGCCCAGGCCACAGATCTCACATAGGCAAGAGGGAAGCAAGGTGACACAATTTTAAGCTTTAGACAAAAAGAGGCAAATGTAGCAGGCAGTGTGGAGACATCAGGCTCCACTGGTTTTTCTGTACTAACTCAAGATGAGTCCACCATCCAGAGACGTCAAAATCTAAAAGTGAATGTTGTCATGCTTCCCAGAAAGCAGTGTGGTACAGTGGGAAGGACTCAAGGAAAGGTGTCAAAGGCTTGGATTTCCAGTTCTGCTGTTTCCCAGTGGTGTTCCCCTCAACAGGGTGCGCCTCTGTGCTGCATCTGTGAAATGGGTATGAAATGATAACACAGAAGTTGATTATACAAAGATGATCTCTGGAAAAACACCTGAAGAAGGGAAACCAAGGGTCATGGGTCAGAGGGCTAGTTTCATTACATCCTAGTGTACGATCTAACTCTTTAAACTTATCATGTGCATATTATAATATTTAAATTTAAATGAACTTTACTAGGAATAACAATACTTATCTATGTAAATAATAATCATAATACTTTTGTCACAGGAATGTTGGCAGTGTAAAACACACAAGGACTGTGAAAAGCACTGTACAAAATCAATTGCTAGGGTTAAGTTTACATCAGGACAAGGGAAGGAAAAAGACCCCACAAGAATCCTCAATTCATAAAGAGAGATATGGAGCCCTACTCCAAGTAAATATTAATTAATTAATATCCATGGACTATTACAAAGCAATAACTAGAAAAGACTGGTATTGCATATGAAGCAATACATTAGAAATTAGATGATAGGGCCAAGCACGGTGGCACGTGCCTTTAGTTGTAGCCTAGGAAGTGAGACCAGGACTAGGAATTGCTTGATTCCATGGGTTCAAGACCTGCCTGGGGCAACACAGTGAGACCTAGTCCCAAAAATAGTTGGGCATGGTGGCATGCGCCTGCAATTCCAACTACCTGAGAAACTGAGGCTGGGAATCGCTTGAGTCCGAGGTACCACAGGCAATGTGAGCCTGCGGTTTCCCGGGACAAAATAGCAAGACATAGACTCCAAAAAAAAAAAAAAGAAAAGAAAAGAAAATAGATATATAAAGGCAAAAAGTACTACAGGTACTGTTCAGTGTGACTCTTAACTTGAGACATGAAGAAACTGAGAGGTGTGACTTGCTCACTGTCACACAGCTAGTGGCTAACAGTAAGGATGGGTCTTGTAATGTTCCAAAATTTCCAGCACTATACACTCATTAGAGATGTAATTTCAATTGTCTTAAAAAGCAAACGAGGGACAAACAAAAGGAATACAAAGTAAGTTAATTTCCTTCTTTGTCCTAGATTCTTGCAATTGTCTTTCCACCACCTCCCTGTCTACCCAGTTCCTTGCTGTAAATACTTCCTAGCAAGCCCATTTGAATCTCCTAAAAAAAACTTTAGAGGGTATCTCTCCTGGTATCTGTTATATAACAGAGCTGACACCCAGCTGATCCCCTGATCTAATCACATCATTTACCTTCAAACCTGGATATCTGGGTGTCTTCTCAGTTCTGGAAACTTGTCAGAATTCAGTGTCTCAAAGAGTAGGTCTGATGCTGGGCAGCAGGAAACACCCCATTTACCTGCTCCCAATTCTCCTATGGAATCCTAATTCAAGGCAGGGTCAGGTGTGAAGGGCGTCTCAGGGAAAGAATATCCAATCTCTACTAATACCTGCCTCTAAGAAGCTTATCAGGGCATTGTACAAGTTCTAGCTCTCACAGAACGTGAAGGGTGGAACTTCCACCAGGGACATGGGTGCCCCCAGGACCCTTGCTGTCAAGGGGGAAACTGAGAAACATCTCATATTTGTTTCTAAAAGATAGGGATGAGAGGTGATATCCAAGGCACCCATGCCTAGGAGGGGAGGAAAGATCTGCAAGGATTCCAAAGGAATTGAGAAGGAATCAAGAGAAAGCACCTGGGCGTGAAGAGATCAGACCTCAGTAGCATCGGTCTGTTTGCTACTGTGTGGTTCTAAGTATAATCTAAATGAAAATGTGGAGATAATAATACTTTTCCTACCTACTTGTAGGGTGGCTGTCAGAATCAAATTATTTTATTTTTTTAATAATTTATTTATATATAAATTTCACACCATTGTAATTCCAGGGATTTACCCCCCCACCCTCCCCTCCAACCCTACCCCTTCCCTCCTGCCCAAAGTTATGTGCTTCAGTTTGGTGCTTAGCTTGTTTTGTCTTTTCCTCGTGGCTTTTGTTTATTTTTTCACTATATCCCAATTATTAGTGAAACCATTTGACTCTGTCTTTCTCTTTTTGACTTGTTTCCACTAGTATGATTTCTTCTAAGTACATCCATGTTGTCATGAAGTCGTCGAATTTGTCATTCTCAGAATCAAAATTTAAAATGAAAGAACTTGATTTTGTTGTAGACCTAAAACAGCACTAAGAAATAAAGCCTTTTTTTTTTTTTTTTAATGAGGGGCTATGGGCAAAGAATTTGCAAAATTAAAATATTCCACATGAGAAGTATCATATTAAGCTATAGGAAATCCTTGGAGGGGGGAGGGGGGAAGGCACTGAAAAATAGCCCCAGTGCAGGCTGGGACATCCTAAGAGACCTGTGAATTGCCCCTTCAGCTCAAGGCAAGAGCTAATGGGAGTGCAAGTGAGGTAAGGCAAAGGGAGGGGTGTTTTGGTTCCCCACTGGAGGCTATTTTGTCATTATGCTTGTTGACTAACTGAAAAGGGGCATGCCAGTGAAATGGTGCTTGGTGATGGGGCCACACATGGGTGTCAGAGGCTAGGGCTGGGTGGTAGAAAGCTCCTTCGGAGATTCATGATCTTTCAAAGAACAAAC
The DNA here is from genome assembly GCA_004024945.1 of Uropsilus gracilis. Classification (NCBI taxonomy): domain Eukaryota; kingdom Metazoa; phylum Chordata; class Mammalia; order Eulipotyphla; family Talpidae; genus Uropsilus; species Uropsilus gracilis. Next base: position 26,304 of record PVHY01017941.1, read on the forward strand.
TGCTAAAGAAGAATAGTACCACTAAGAAGGGAAAGCTAACCTATTTTGCTAACAAGTTGTCTTATTTTATACCCCCAGAACAGGACACATGGGGTGATGTAACTGTGAACTGCAGATGGGCAGGACTGAGAGGCTGGGCAGGACAGCAGGGAGGCCTTTCCTTCCACAGCTCAAGGCTGTTCCCAGTTCTATTAGGACAGAGGAAAGAGGGAATGAGACTTAGAGTCTGACACCGATGGTTGGTGGTTTAGGCTGGTTTGTTTCTGGGATACATCAGGGGTTGATACCAACTTTTCTGTTGCACAATGGAAAGTAGACATGGTTTGTCAGAGGTTGCAAAAGCCATGTCTTCAGGGTCTGAATGAGTAAAATTAAATCATAACAGCTAATAAAGTAACAAGCCTGATCAGGAGCAAGTTTCTTCAGGTTCCTCACTTTAAAAACTGGAAAGACACATTTCCTGGCAGGTTGCCGTGAGAGGTACTATGAGAGACTCTGTGGGAAAACACTTGGGTCTGCCACCTGCTTTGCTATGTCACAGCCCAAGACCTCTCATTTACAACATTTCAATTATTTGTGTCAGTTGCTGATAGGATTTTAAAGTTGGTATTACAGTTGTGACTAACATAATAAAGTCCCAAAAGAAGTCCCAAGTAACCTTGTGAAATGAGCAAAATAAGTCCCAAAACATGGCATAGCATTTCATGTCTCAAAGCCAGTGTCTGGAGTCATACCTAAGGCAGGGAGTTGACCTGTCAGATTGAGAAGAGTTTAGAGAAGAGCTCAGGAGCTGGCAGACTTACACCATTTGGGGACTTCATTGTGACCACACAGGAATATAGCTTCAGTGCCATTAACAACTCTTCCTGAGTAAGTGAGGAAGAAGCCATCAAGTATAGCTTACCATGTCTAATCTGATTTTACAAAGGAATACTAACAGAAGCAATGTCACTGCCTCTCTGTTATAGGAAGAGTATAAATCAAGAGTTGAAAAAGACTAAAAATTTTATTGATATCCAGTGCTGGCGAAGATACTGGTGAGGGTATGTAAATCCTATAGGGCAACCCAAATCCTATAGGGCAACTTACTTTGAAACTGTAAGTCAGATCATGTCCCTTTTGTATTCCCAGCCTTCCAGAGGCTTCCCAGTTCAGTCAAAGGAAAAGGCCAAACAATGGTCCATTCTAACATGGCTTGTAAGAACAAAAGCTGAAATCTCTATAAATGTCAATGGCAAACTGGCTATATAAAACATACCACAGCTTTCAAAAAGTCAATTAAAACAGTTAAAAGGAATGAAGTTGATGTCCAACATATATTAATAGATTAATAATAATAAAATCGAGTTGCAGAATAGTATATTATTTCACTTAGTAAAAAGTATTACATAGTCCATTCACAGCAACATGGATGCAGCTAGAGGGAATCATGTTAGCAGAAATAAGCCAAAAGAAAAAAAGAAATACTGGATGGTCTCACTTATATGAGGGATATAGGGAAAAAACAAACAAACAATAGACAAGAATAATTTAAAACTGAATAGAACTGAAGCATAGAGCAAGAGAGGGGGAGGAGAGAAAAATTGGGGGAGGGTTGAGCACAGTAGATTAAGATGGTATACGGGTATTAAGGTGGTGGGAGAACCTCGGGGTAGACAATGATGTTAAATATATATATATATGTACAATCAATTTTTTAAATAAAATTATTTTTAAAAAAGAAAAATAAAATAAAAGGCATTATATAGTCAATACTATTATTTATATATATGTGGCTGACAGATACTCACATACACATATGGAAACAATTCTGCAAAGAATATGTAAGAATGGCAGTCCTTTTGTCATCAATATATAAAATAAACTCAACCAAACAAAAGCACCCTTGCTACTTCATCCCTCAAAGTCAGGCCTGGAACCACTTTGAGGCAGATGTATATGGTTACAACTAGGCAGGGAAACACTTCGTTGTATATTTTGAAATTTTTAATTTTTCTCATGGAAATGAATTTTATAATTTTTTAAAATAGCCTTATTTTATTTTACTTTCTCTACCTTTTCATTGAAGGATACTGTCAAAATTTTAAGAGGAAAAGAGTGATCCTGGCAAGAGAGGTGGAGGCAAAATCATGAAGAGCCTTTAAAAATTTAGCATTTATAACACTTCTGGTTTTTTTCAAGGCATTTCCAGAATAAAGAGGTTCTACTGTACTCTTAGACAACTGTAGCTACATTTTCTCTGCTATTCCCTTTGACTTTTTTTCTGATAAGTTCTCTTCCTCCCTTCTCCTTTCTATAAAAGAATATTCAGTGTCACATGCCAGACTGTGGGGCTCCCGTGGTGCATCTTGGGAATTTAACAGTTAAGTTTCTCAGGCACCAACCCATAACATTCCACGTTAGTCAGCATAGCCTTGCAGTCTACATTTTCAACATATGTCCTAGGTGAAATGGATATATGAACCTCCCTTGAGTCCCAGTACCTGATCCTTGTGATTGGTGTTTTTCTGTCACTAACATTTACTCTGCCCAAATGAAAAGGAAATCAGCATGCCCATTAAACCTCTGACAGCAGTCTATGGTTCACAATAGAAAAAAAAAAAATGAAGGGGGTGATACACTATGCAAAGAAAGTTCTTTATTGATTTCCTTTAAAATGTGTGGAAACATGTAAATTCTGAAGGTCTTGAGTGGGAAATAGAAAGTCATTAGACAGCTATGGCTTGAAAGACATCTCCTTTAATACCTCTGACTCGCTGTGCTGATGTCTCTGGTCTTATATGTTCTCTCAACATCTTTTAACGGCATTCTACTAAAAATTAAAAACACTGTGAGTTGCCCTCAGTGACACGATCCTCTTCGTAATCCTACAGCTGAACATCAATTTTAATGAATTGCCTCTTAGCTTCCCTAGTCTCCTGAAAGCCAGTATCAGTAGAACTAGGTCTTCAAGATTCAACTGCCCATCAGTAAACTAATAAGCTTAACCTATAGGGACAGGGTAAAACAACAAATCACCTAAGGAACCAAACTGTAACTACCTGCACAACAGTGATCCTATATTTGAATCATCACCACATAAAGGGAAGTTAGACAAACTCCCTGCCCACACATTCTGGGCCACATCTCTCCCACTAGAGAAAGAATTAGAAATTATAACGAAATAATCAGGATGTAGCCTTACTTACCTGGAACCCATGTCTGTTCAAGTATAACAAAGCCATGAAACGGTGAGACTACTCCAGCTGGGGAAAGAAATTCTGAAGCAAACAAGGCAGCTTGGGAGCTCCTAGGCGCTGATGCTGGCAGGGGCATCCCAGGGATTGAGGCATCTTCCTTTGCCACCTCTGAAGTAAGGAAGAAAGAGCTACAAGCAACTCCTGTAGCCAGAACTCCCCCACAGAAAAAGCTGTGAAAAGTGAGACAGACAGGGGTGTGCTGTTCAATCCTCCCTCCTTGACCAGCTGCCTACCTCATTCCATCTCCCAACTGAGAGAAAGAGGCAGTAGCCTAAGACTTTCTAGAGGCGGTTCTCTTCACACTTTGAACCTTTGTTAACATTGCTCTGAGTCACAACTATAGAGGGACCTAGTGGCATCCATTCAGGTATCCCTTTTGCTGGAATTTCCTGTTCCCCACATGATTAGAAAGAAAGTAACTACTTGCCACCCCAAGGACCTCACTGTGGTACAGCTGCTGTGGTACAGCAGCTGTGGGGACACCAGGTGAGGCAAGAGCCCAGGAGGCCTCAAAGGAAACTACAAATCCTGCAGCAATGCACCTTGGCCAGAGTCGGAGAACTAACTGAACTTTCCCTCTGCTTAACTCAGTTTTAAAAGAGCAGGAGGGGGACTCCATTAACTGGTTCCGGTGTAGAAGTGAGCGGTGGTAAGAAGAATGACAAGGAAAAGGGACAAATACCAGTGAGGGTTGGGCTGGTGTGCCAACCCTTCCAGGTGAGTG
>PVHY01017942.1:0-30262 GCA_004024945.1 Uropsilus gracilis
GGTGGCTCCGAGAGAGACAAGGAGGCGGAGCGGCCCTTCCCTCTCTGGCTACTGCCCAAAGGTGCCAGCCCTGTCCAGAGGGTCCTCGCCATTCAGACAACTTTCCGCTATGTGTTGCTAAGTGTGTGGCTTGGCGGACAACCAGGGCAAGACCCCGGGATATATTATATTTTGCTTTTGCCACGGAGAAAAACAAAATGATAATATATATCGTTTTCTAAGCGGTGGCGACTACATCTTTCGTCCGGAGCAGACCTCCGGCTGCATCTGGAGTCCTTTGAAAGGACACCGTGTTCCTGCGAGAGATGCGGTGCCCGTTCCAAGGCAGGCGGGCAGCCCCCCCACGCAAGGCATGCTGCGGGGCGGGACGGGCTGCCTCTGGGAGATACACCTTATTAGCCTCGCCAGGTGCTAATAAATCTCCCTGCGCAGGTGCTGCCTGGGGCAGGCCGCCCCCTTACCTTTGATATGGGGGATGAAGTGGTGTCGGAAGGGGGAGTTGGGGCGGGAGTCGCTGTGGGCGGAGCTGAGGCTGCTGGTGCGCAGGGAGGACAGCCTGTGCACACCAGGAGACAGCAGCTCTGCGCAGGGAGAGGGAGGGCCGGGCGGAAACAGAAAAGAAGAACAGAAATTAACAGGGGTGCAGGGACCCCGGCGCCGCTGGTGGGGGGGTTTGGGGGGGGGAGCAGGAAAGAAAGCTCGTTACTTGGGAGTCTGCAACAGGAGGGAGGAAACGTGGGTTAAGAAGGCCGCAGCGCGGTGGTCAGTGCGACGTGCAGGGAGCTGGCACTCAGGTGCTCAGGTTGGCAGAGTCTCTCTGAGGAGAAATGGCTTTCGTGAGAAGGAGGGGCACCGGGAGAGCCACTCAGGAGGACAGAGGTGCCCGCTGGGCCGGGCACAGCATTTAGACTCAAAAAGAGCTGTTTACAAAGCACCATCCAAAATACCACCCTTGTAAGAATGTTCGGGAACCTTGGGAGGAAGGGCTGATAGGAAAGGTTCGGCTGAACTGTCTTTTGCCTAGGAAAGAAGCCTTCCTTTTCGTGCCCCCCCGAGGTGACCCTGAGAACTGCAAGTGGCAGGACTCAGGAACTGGTAAGTGGGTTTTCCTGGAAGAGTGAACCCTCAAAACTAAACCCAGAGGTAGGGGGACTTGCCCCCTGGTACCGAGGATGACAGAGTGGATGGTGAGAGGTGGTTTTTCCTGCTATAGGAACCCCGCTAGCTTTATTTTACAAGGGTAACCCTGGAGAAAACCAAGATGTGCCCTAACAGCTACTTAGCATCGGACATTCCAACATACTGGGAAAGGAGAGGATGGAGAGTCTCCTACAGGTATCCGACCCCCCAGTAAGGAAAGCGGGGAACTTTCTCAAGCCGAGTACAGCCCGGCCTTCTAGGGGAACAGTGTCCCCAACCAGCCCTTCTCTTGCTTATTCAGGGATCTCGGCCACAACAATTTCCCCAAACCCACGTCACTAGACAAGATTGCGAGTGGGGTATCAGTAATTTTAGCCCATGTCATCTGCAGGGAGGTGGCTTATAGGATTTCTTATCACCCAGATAGCCAAGGGCTTGAGTCGAGACCCAGGGCTTCGGGCATGGATCAAATGCGATGTACACAAGAAAAAGGAAGGCACACACGTCCTCATAATTCCCATTTAACAGACGTCAACCAACATTGAGTAAATACATGTAACTTAGAGGAAATGATGCAAGATCGAAGGACCAGGTAATAAAAACTGAGTCCCCTATAAGCTTTGAATCTACGACTTTATAGGCGATTGCAGCCTTCATCTGCGATTTGCTTCATAAACGGGAGCATATGAATAGGTTTGTTCTCAGTCTGTGTAGAAGCAAGCTTAAAATGAGGTCTTTATAGACGCGTATCATTATATATATAGACGCGTACCAAGATTGTCGAGAAGGCCAATGTCCTTCTTTATAATCTTTTTCAGGACATGCTAGCTCTTCCTCGGGATCTCCATTCTTTTCCTGCTTTATATGCGGGCTCTAGTGTAATTAATAACAGGGTCGGAGTCTGAGTGGCAGAAACTCCCTATCATTTGATACCCTCTATCATAGTACATCACTGATGTTTTCACATTTTCCAAGTCTGGTTCCAAGTCTTAGGGTTGGGAGGGATCTTAAAAGTTATCTAATACAACCCTGAGGTTGAATCCAGCACTTTCTTCTGAAAGATTTAACCAAGCACATTTATTAGCCCCATGTGCTGATAAGGACATCATAACAGACCCATCCACAGAGGATGAATTACTGAAAGGGATATTACACTATTTTCTTTTGGAGACCTTCATTTTAAGCCATGAAGGGATAAGATTTTTCAAGCCTAAGACAAAAACATCTCCCTTATTTCTGGTTGTTGACGGCCAAAGTAATTTCATAGATCACAAGGAACTACTGCAAAGAAGTGGCTTGTTCCAAGAAAAGAGTAACACAGCATATAGCTGGATATGAGTTTTTTTCTTCCCTGCGAGCTGGAGCAGGGTGGGTACACATGGCAGCCAGTTACCAGTGTGGGGGGAATCCCACAGAAACACAGACTGTTGTGGAGCGTGAATCCCGGAAGCAGCTGCCCTTACCGGGTCTGTGGAAATGCTGAGGAGACCGAGATGTGGTTGGAGTGTAACTGTGGCGGCTGTACACGGGGGAGTTGATGGAGCCCTGGCTTGTGGACCGGTGGATCATCCGGTCCCGAACATCCTGGTAGCCCTGGAAACAAAGGGCGAGACAGTGTGAGTGCAGACCCTGCGGGCTGTCGTCACACCCGAGCCAACAAAAGTCGCACAGAAGTCACCAAGGAGCTCTCATGTCCACCTGCACATTTTCCTCAAATTCCGTGAATTAATGTGTTTTCTTCAAAAGCTGCAGTGCCCATGTACTCAGATCTGATGACACGAAAACAGTGTAATGTAATGGACTGTGGTGGAGGATGAAGGGAGCTCTGGTGCTTTATTTAGGGTCTGGTGTGGTCACACACATTTGAAAAGAGGCGTGAACCTATATCCCTAAAACACATACAGTGCTACCTCACAAAATAAACCCATGGTTTGCAGTGTCGACAGAGCCTGGGAGAAAGAGGGGGTGCTCCCAATAATGATTTTCAGGTGTGTGTCAGTTGTCCAAAGGGCTTCACGTATGTGGGTTCACAGGACCCACCTATGAGGAAGGTGGACATGTGCTATGACTTTCCTTCTCCACTAGAGCAGAGGTCTCAGAAGGTTCTAAGGAGGGAAGAGACCCGGATGTATGTAGGCAAGGCCCCAGGAAAGACAGGGCCCCTTCAGAATTACCTTCCTGACTCTATGCCGACCCTGTGTTCTGCCCACCAACCCCCGGTGACCATAATATTGACCTGAAGCATATTAAGTTGATTCTCTGGAAGGACCAAGTAGGTGGTCCCTCAAATATAGTATCCCTGCTGGTCACTGAAGCAGTTTCCTAGCAAATAATGAAAAATGATCGTCAAATGGAAAAGTTTCTATTTTTATAATGATGTTATTTATATCATTCATACATTCATAAAGGTGAAATTTTGTATGAAGTACTTAACACACTGGGGGACAATAAGCAAATTATGGGATATCTATTCAAGAGCACCATTAGTCTATGCAAATCTAGAAATCATTAGATATTAGTGCAAAAAAAGAACACACGGGCATAATATAAAACTGCTAGAAGAACACAAAGAATGTTTTGCATTTTAGGAATCTGGAGTTCTAAAAAGCTTCTATTAGTTCAACAAGAATAAGTTTGAAATGTATGAAAAATAACTGAATTTAGAGTCTGGTAACCAAGACACTGAAATGTGAGGGCAAATGACAAATGTCTTTTCTTCCTCTAAGATCTCAAAGCACTGTGTGGCGTTACAGAATAGGGTAGAGCATAGCCACCATTTCTCTTAACCCAGAATATTGGGGTTCTAAAAATATTGGGGTTCTGATGAACTCCTGATGGATAAGGGGAGAGCCCCACATCAGGACTAGTAGCTTCCCTTCCTGCCACTTCAGGCATAGGCTCAGACTACGAAGAAGCTATTTTCTATCCCCCAGTCTCCACTTGGAAGGAAACAACCTCCTAGGAGCCTGCAGGCCTGGCTGATATGTAAGGAGTCTCCTCCTTCATCATCGTGATGGGGGCGGCAGTTTCCCTGTTCTTTGTGCTTAATGTCCTTTTGCAAATACCCCATTCGAGGCGAGGCCTAAGCAATCCCCAGATTCCACCGTTACAGTTTTCATGAGTAGTACTTACTTCTGCTGATGGAGTAGGAGACAAAGTCCTTGGGGACTGGAAGAAGAAGAAGAGAATTTAAAATCAAATATTAAGCCTTTGCCAGTGTTAGAGCTGTTTATCGGGATCATCTGGAAACATTATTCAAAATTATTATTATGCACATGTCAGCACCCCTTTTGATGCAGTGGTTGAAGGTGGGGCCAAGCAGGTACACCCTGATCTAGGTTCCTGGGAGGCTGCTAAGGATCAGGGTGTAGACAAACAGACTGCAAGGCTTGTAGTGACTAAGCCAGAAAAACTGGAACCATTTCTGCTCTGTGCTCAAATGAGGCTGACTTTACCACTATGAGTTATAGTGTCAACTGAGACATAGAATTTTGTAAACAAGCCTGTTTACAAAATCCTGTTTATAAACTATAATCCTGGGTATAAACTATACCCACCACAATCATATGAAATAGTCTGACAATTGAAACAGGACTGTGACAACTAGTTATGTAGCTTTCACCTTTGCCAACCTCATCCCTATTCTGGCTTCCATTCTTAAAGGTAAACAAGGCTTCCTTGAGGAGGACATTAAAGTTCAAGCCCTCTTCCACCTCAGGGCCTTTGCATATGCTCTGTCCATCAACAGTGGTTTGCACTTGGACACCTGTAAGTCTCGCCTGCATCTCCACGGTGGTCTCTACTGCAAAGCACTGCCCACAGTGCCTGCTGTGACCCTTCTAGTTAGAGTAGCCACACAGGTTGGCCATGTTTTCTCTTTATTCTGCTTTGTTTTCCTCACGCCAAAGGAATGGTTTTCATTCCTTTCCCATTTCATACTGTAAGCTCTGTGAGGGCAAGGACTCCATTCTTTTACAAGTATTTCCAGTGGTAAGAGCACATTCTGGCACATAGTAGGCACTCAACAAACAGTTTCTAAATGAACTGATAAGCTGTTCACAATTAAAATGCAAAACTACTTCAAAGAGGAACAAAATACAAAGTTTTCTGAAGAACACGGTCAGTGGTGGATTCTGAGATTTCAGGATTTGTGCATTTCCCCACATTTTCAAGAAGCTGCACTCCAGGTTCCCTCCAATTTCCCATTTCTTTGCAGAATCAGCATGTGTCTGGGGCTTGTAAGCTGGGGGCAGGAGTCACCCTGCTTTCTAAATGCCGCCATCCAACTTCAGGTTCACTCATTTAGCAGAGAGTGGAGGATGTGGATATGGGCGCGAAAATGTACTCCCCGATGGACTGCTGTTTAACATAACTTAAGAGAAAATCGTCACATAGATTTTACAGAGGAGGTATACTGGAATCATCAAATTGTAAGACACCTACGGTGGGGGAGAGCTCAATAATATGCATGATTTCTGACTTGGGTGACACCCGTCCTACTGATTCCGTGCTCAGATAACTTGCAGGTCGTTGTTTCAGGTTATGGCAGGAACAACACCAACTATGACAGCAGCCAGCATGGGGTGGAGTATTTACTGTATGTCAGTGACTAGTCTAACCTACATATCTCGTGTAATCCTTGCAGGAAAAACTCTAAGGTAGATTTATCTTGAGTCTACAGATAAAGAGACTGAATTGTGTGATTTTCCGAAAGTCAGTGAATTTCATTCTGGTTCCAAAGCCAGTAATATTTACTTCAAAGCCCACAGTCTTGAGTAATATTTTATTGCCCTGAATGGGGCATTGGGAACACAGATGTGCATATACCAAGCCCATAATACCATAGCCAGTGCACCCCCAGCTCCCCTGTTAGTATGGCTTGAACACTAGGGGATTCTCAGCCACTTGCTCCAGGACCTGTGCACGGTGCCCCTATCTCCCATGAAGCCCTCTGAACCCAGAGGCTAACTTGATGGCTCGGCGCTGGAGATAAGTCACAAGATGCAGCTACAGGGATGCAACCACTAGGTGGCGGTCCATGAAAGCAGACATCACTTCCTGCTCAATGGACCGTTTCAACGCAGAAGCTGTACTCTGGAGTAATACCCAGCTTAGAAAATACATACAGAGAAGAATGCATATTATAATTGACAATAAACATCATTATGAAGCAATAAATATAACACGGAACCACAAATTAAAGAGGATCATTGTTGTGTCATCAATCCTCATCGTCAATTGTAGGGGAAGGCACCGGCTCACCAATCCTAGTAGGTTCTTTATTGGTTTTCATAGTTACACAGACCAGACACACCAGACAGAGCCAGGGCTGGGCTGGGTTCCAGGAGGCAGATGAGACCCTCAGGAATCTTTCTGTTCTGTCTCTGGGCTTTCTTACCTGCCTGTGCGAATGCTCCCTCATGCCCTCTGCACCCCTTTATCCCTTCTCCTAGGCCCAGGTGTGCACACTTACACCAGCACACAACCACTGTGTTGCACAATCATGGGGAAGATGTGATACCGCAGGTGCTGGTTATGCAGGCTAATGGAGGAAAAGGCCTGGGTAATCTCAAGTACCCGACAATCACCAAGACTTGATGGCTTTTCTTCTAAGATCTCAAAGCACTGTGTGTGGCATTACAGGTAATCTTAATCTCGAGTCTTAATCTCAGCTGAATGGCTGATTTTGGCCCACTATTGGGTAATGTCTCTCCAAGTGGACTCCAATCAGTTTGTAGATGAGTCGGATTCCAATTTGAAAAATGAAAAGCAACAGGCTAAGGAAACAGACCCGGTACAGCCTGGGGCACCCGGTGGAGATGACAGCAGGGAACCCCCAGCCCTGGACCCATGAGGGAAAGCAGTCCTAAGCCAAGAGAGGGCAGGTGAAAACCAGCAGCAGTGGTTGCCCTTGCTGGACATTTATCACGAGCCTGTCCCTGCACCAATGCTTGGCTAATGCATCTAATCCTGACTGACATCACCTGAGTCAGATTGTCTGTTTCACAGGTGAGAAAACAAGGACCAAAATGGTGGTCAGCTGGCTGAAGCCATACATGTACTGTGTGGGGTCCCGGGGCTGAGCCAGGTAATTTCACAGCAGAGCCTGGCTCCCACCACTGCCCTGTGCCGTGGCCCCACCTCTCTACTCTTTTCTTACATGTTACCTTAAGATGCCAAAACTGCAGCTGTCGAGCATCAGGGCGCATGCCTCCCTTCTTACCTCCCCACACGCACCCCTTCCAGTTTTCCTAAAGCCAGGACTCTTCCTGTCTCCTCTCTCTGCTGAGTGCACAGAATTTCCTCTGACAACTCGGGCTTCCCTCCCAGTGTGTGGCTCCCATCATGCTCCCTGGCAAGGCTGTCTCCTCACCCTGAAGTGTCTTCTGAGTGCCTGTTCTGTTGTCCCACCTCCCTGAGCCCTCCTAAGGGTGGGGGTGGTGAGATAGGTCTCTGAATACCTGAGAGTGCCTGCTGGGCAGGCCGGGAGTGTGGGCAAGCAAAAGAAACCCTGGCTTGTTCTGACTCCACTCAGTAGCTGACACAAAAGAGAAGGTGGTCTGTCATACAACTTGCAACTTGTGGAATCATTACCTCTCCCAGGCTCTGCCTCTCCTGTTTGTCATCATAGCCCGAAGAGTAGAAAGGTTCATAGGTGATAAGATCGGGACGTTCGATATCATAAATTGCCTTGACCTTGGGAATGGCTGCTAAATCCTTGTAATCCAGGATTTCGTTGTCCACTCTTGCCTGGCGAAGTTAAACAGAAAGAAACATTACCCTGCAGTTTCATTTCTTTGGGGAACTACGCTTAGTATATTTCATGTCTGGCTTAAAAAGTGATGACCTTAGAAATAAAAAACACCTTGCTTAGCATGATCCTACTCCTTAATGAGTTGCCCACCCCCCTTTTTTTAAAGACACGGGAATATTGGGAAAGGTCTATGTAGAATTCATCAAATTAAAAAAGTCTATAAGCCTTCAGAGGAACTTCTTAAACTTATTAGAAAAGCAAAAAGTTCAATCAGATGATCAAAATTTTTCTGAGATGGCTAAACACAAGAACTACATCGTTAGGAAACATTTAAATACCTTTGGGTCCACTTTAAGAATACTCAGCTTCAGCTAAAATAAGTAATCCCCAAACACCTATATGTGAGCAACATCATTATGCGTATGACTACAATTTATCGGTCATCTCCTTGACCACACCACTGAAGGTCAAGGTGGTTAATTAACTATATTTAATTAAGTCAATTTAACTAAATGAATTGAATTACCTGCAGGGAAATGTGATCGAGAAGGCTGATCTATGAAATGAAAGTGGGATCTCATGACAGAAAGAGCAATTCTTTGGATTCGCTTCTTTTGGCTCATCCTCTCTGCTGTCACAGTGTGAGCTGAGGTGCCTCATGCAGAAGCCAATACTTACATAGATTGTATGACCCGGGGAGCCAGGGATGCTGGAGCCTGGTCTGGAATAAATGCTTTCAGAGGATGTCCTGGTGGGCTGGAAAATAAACAGCAACGTGTGGGATTTCAGACCAGGGTGTCAGAACCAAGGCTGGCTGGAGTCCTAAGCTTTACTAAAAACTGAGATGGTTACAAAAGGGAAAGATAGGACTTTTAAGAAGAAAATGTGAACAAGAACTTGTGTGAACTCAGCCTTGAAGGTGCACTGGGGACCTTTTTTTTCATTTTCTCTTCCTTGCCCCCATAAGACTTCCTGACTCTACCTTAAACCCATTTCTCTCCATCTGTTCATTTCTCTCCACCTCCCCCACCATAATCCTGGCTCAGGCCCCACCTTAGGTCTCTGGACCACTGTGGTCCACTCCTGATGGGCTTCCTTCCTTCACATCTGCCCTTTCAAACCCACTGGGTTCCAGAGATGATGGCCAGAGCGATCTTTTAAGAACATAACCAGGTGGTTGCTCTCCTGCTTTGGCAGGAAGTTCCCAGAACTTGCAGGTCGGTCACTGCCATCTTCTTCGCCTCCACCATCTATGACCTACCATCACCCCCAGAACACAGCCCTGCTCAGGACTCCAACACTTGCGGCTCCATCTGCCTGAAATGCTTTGATCCCCAGTTTTACCTGGATGGTCCTTTTCTTCCTTAGCCTTGGCTGAAACATCACCTCCTCCAAGAAGCGTCCCTAATCTTTCCACGCAGAGCTGCTTCCCCTTAACTTCTTACATAATGTCATCTCTGTTTTCCCTTCATGAACAAATTCATAGTTCCATATTTTTGGAATGATAACATGTCCATGTCTCTCAGATAGAATCTGAGTCCTATCTCTGCCCTCAGAGGCTGATTTTCTCATCACTGAACACTATCTGAGGGAATGAGCTAGAATTAACATTGTGAGCACACACAGTTGGCTTCATGCTAGTCACACGCATTGCATCTAACTACACTCCCTGAGGGAAGGTCACTGAGGAAAGGTCAGTGCTCACAGCTGCATGTGTTGAGACCCTGAGAGAGGCAGTCCCAGGCACCGGAGGAGAACTGTGAGCCAGGTTAACTGCATCCTCCACCTGCCTGACAAGATCTGGAAAGCTCTCCAGAGAAACCCAAAGATCTTGTCTTGGGAAACTCGTTTCCTCTATGGAGCTATTTCTTGCAGCATCTAATTCAGACATTTTCTTCTACTGGTTCCACGAGCACCTGGCAGGTCAAATGAGTGCAACAAAGCCTAAAGAACCTGAAAAACAAGGGTGCCGCCTCACAGCCCTATGCTGAGCACGTCCTGTCTGCTCTCACTCTTCACAAGAGTCCAGAAGCAGGTGGCTCTTCTCAGCCCTGCTGGAGAGCGGAGAATGAAGGGCCTGCCCCCAGCCTCACCTGTTCTCATGAGTGGAATCCAAGCACTGTAGAGGCAGAACCCAAGTTCTCCACCCCTCACTAAATTCTTGCCTATTGTCAGGTTTAAGTATGACCATCTACTTCCCATCATCAGCTCCGTGGGGTAAATGATGTGAAAGCAACAGCTACATCTTGAGATTCACCAGCAGGTAAAAGTGTCTGCTGACCTGCAATATTTGTATTGGCCCCAGTTCTTTAAAAATCCTGAATTGAGCCGGGTCTGGTGGCGTGTGCCTGTAATCCAAGTGCTGGGAGGCAAGAGGCCAGAGATCGCTTGAGTTCGCAGGATCAGGACTACCCTGGGCAACACAGTGAGACCTGATCTCGAAAAAGCAGTAGGGTGTGGTGGCGGATGCCTGTAATCCCAGCTACCTGGGAGGCTGAGGCTGGGGGTTGCTTGAATCCACGGATTGGGACTACCCCAGGCAACAATAGCGAAACCTAGTCTCAAAGAAAAAAAAAATCCATCCTGAATTGGCTTGCATTGTGTATGTAGGGGTGGGTGGGTGGGGGTTAGCGTGGGGTGTAAAGCAAGGCAGTCCAGGTGGCTTCATGTCACAGGTCTGTCTTCACGAGCAAGCATGGAGGACACTGAGAGTAGCCCAAGCGCAATCTGAGCTTTGGGGGACCCCCCCACCCCATCCCAAATTTTGCCAAATATGGGTTGGGGTCTTCTCTGCCTTTCCTGGGATGCATGTACTGCACTGCTGCTCAGAGAGCTGGAGACCAGAGGGTCTGGCGAGAAGCTCAAGCTCCCTTGTGGGGAGGCAGGTTTCTCGGCCATGGAGCCTGGTTGGAGCCCGGTCTCCCCTGGCCCTCCTCATGACTGGATGAAGGCCCTGGGAGTTGTGCCCGACTTCTGAAGCATTTACCTCACTCGCTGGCACTTTCAATATTGTAGGGCTACAGGTGTTTCGAGTTCTCTGAGAACCTCAATTCTGATCAAGTCCTATTTGGTTCATCAAAGGTTTTTTTTTAAAATTTTTTAATGATTTTAATTTTTTTGGAATTTCACATATATGTTTTTTACATCATTATAAACTGCGATGTTCTCCTGCTACCATATCCCCCATGAACCATCATCCTGATCTCTTGTGCTCATCCCTCCCCTCGTTTTAGATTCTTTAAAGACTTTTAGGTTTGAATCACCACTATTTTGCATCTGCTTTCTCCAGGGTCTCTGACTCCAAAATAAATATTTTAGATTTTTGTAGTCAGAGAGCTTTTGAAGTGGTGTCAACTGCTCGCCAAACTCACCAATATTCTGGCACGCAGAGAGGCCACTTCCAAATACACCTTCAGACTCTCTAGCAGTTCGTCAGAAACGCTCAGGGTGTCTTTGAGTGATGGAGAAAGAACTTTCTCCTCCTGCATCACCATTCTTCTTTCTGGCCTCCCGATCTTACTGTGCAATTTACTTCCACTGGCATCTTGTTTATGGGTTCAGTTACTGAATTGCTGGCCTGTTTTCTTACAGTGGCCCTTTGTTTTCCTATCTAAAATGAAAATGTGATGAAACACAACTCCGTACAGTATCATACAGTGGGGCTACAAGCTGGCCTCACAGTTAATTTGGTTCCGATCCTGGCTCTACCAGTTGTGTGACATTACTTAAATGTTCCTTTTTCCTTGTCCTCCTTTGTGTGGGCTTCCACGTCTCCATTTATGGAATGGAGGTCAGGCCACTAATCTTCCAGCACAGGGAGGAAGCAGTACATAGAATGCTTCACTCACGTTCCTGGCATGAGGTAAGTATGCACCATTTTCTGGATATTCGCCACATAAGATTTCTCAGCCAGTTAGCCTCCAACTATGAAGGCCAGCCCTGCTCCTGCCTGCTCCATGTGATGGGGTCGCGTTCCCAAATGTTACACTGGATCCGCTAGAGTTCTACCACACGGGGAAGCCTTCTAATTGGAGCTCAGAGACCTTAGCAATTTATCCCAGTTCCACTTGACAGGTGTGCATCTTGCAAACTTTTTTTTTTTTTTTTTGAGACTAGGTTCCACTTTGTTGATGGGTAACTGAAGGCTCACGTTGCCCGGGATACCACAGACTCTAGCAACCTCCAGCCTCAGCCTTCCAGGTAGCTAGGATTACAGGCATGCGCCACCACGCCCAGTTATTTTTTGAGACTAGGTCTAGCTATGTTGCCCTGGGTGGGTCTTGAACCCACGGACTCAAGTGATTCCTAGCCTCAGCCTTGCTCCATAGGCTGTGATTAAAGGCACATGCCACCGTGCCCGGCCTCTGTCTTGCAAACTTTGTGATGCAACTTTCCACATTCCCTGAGCTGGTAGTTCCAGTGTTCAGCTTTTGTAACCCATGGTTTTCCACACTCAGGGGCAGAGCCTGTGCAACTGCTGGGGCAGTTCCCTGTCCCCTGACCTGTCCCCAAGGCTCGAATGGCACAAATGGATCACTTGCTTTTAGCCACTGTCCCCACTGACCCCAAGACTTTTCTTGTTCAACCACTGGAAGTCAGAGGTCTTTCCCTTACAAAGATAATAAAATTACTTTTGAAACTAAACTATTATTTTGGGAGTTTTAGTCTTACATATGCAGAAATTTACATTACAATTCTAAACAGGGTGAACTTTAAATAAAAACCTTCTTGTTCAAATAACCCTTTTTTTCGGCCGGGCATGGTGAAGCATGCCTGTAAGTGGCAGCCTAGGAAGCCGTGGCTGGGGCCAGGGATCGCGGTTTGAGTTCCACCAGGGGCATGTAGCGAGACCTAGTCCCAAAAAAATAACTGGGCGTGGTGGCCTGTGCCTGTAATCCCAGCTACTGGGGAAGCTGAGGCTGGGGATTGCTTGAGTCTGTGACACCCCAGGCAAAAATAGCGAGACCCAGTGTCAAAAAAAAAACCCAAAACTTTGTTTTTTTCTAGCTTTATTTTTGCCCTAATTAACACACCACTTGCTAAGGACCTCCAATGACAAACAGGTGTCCCCCAACATGGTGCCTCAATCCACTCAAACCGAAACTCATCACAGCCTCAGAAGCAACAACATATTCTGTGCTTTCCCTTTCAAGTCCCACAGACTATTCATTCTTTACCATGCATGAACTTAACTATGGCATCACCCAAACTGGGCTGTAACAAAGTTTTGCAGCGAATTCGTATTTCTGTAATGATCCTCGTGTACCATTATTTAAGCAAAATGCCCATTTCAACCCATTCAGATATCCAAGTTAACACAAGAGTAACCATGAACTGAATTCAATAGCCCAGTGGGTCATCAGTCTGTTTCTGGAATTCTCTGCGATTGCTAATGAACAACATCACTCTCTTGCCTACAATGCCAATGAAGAAAACTTCAAATATTTACCCCCACAGGTTTGCTCACAAGCACCTGAGATTAAGCTACTGAAAACAGACACAATTGACTCACTTTCCTTTAAACCCCCCTTTTTTCCCTTGCAGAAAAACCAACTTGAAAGTTGGAAAAAAATCAGTTCTTTCTTCTTTTGATGTTATCTTTGGCCAAAAGAAGGAGAAGGGATGGAGAAAGCAAGACAGATAGAGTGGGTATTATAGACTGAGATCTCTCTAGGTACTCTGTCAATTAAGACTAAGCAAATACTTTCATACTTATTTTGGAAAGAGCCTTCAGCAAGAGCCTTCTCCTTGTCTGGTTGTCTGGCATTATCCTCACTCCGTCTCTCAGGAAGAAGACCAAGGAAGCTGTGCTTACTCCTCTAGCATGCCCCACATACTCACTTCTTATTCCAAAAAGGTTTATATTCCTCAAGGAAAAAAGTCAACAGCAAAGTCTTCACAGAAGACTAATAGTTCACCAGGAAAGAGGAAAAAAATGGCATTGCTCCCCTTGATCTAGAAGCTGAAAGTTTGCGTTTGTTTTCTGTCTAAATCTTTTTCAAATGCCCTCTCACTTCCTTTTAGCTGATGTCCTCTCTACAGGGCTTCATCTGTCAGCGTCCGTCGGTCCTACCGTTCAGAAACCCATCACAGAAGGGAAGTTATAATGAAGAATCTTTCTATGTTTCCACTTGGGCTCTCATCATTTTCAAACATCAACCCATTAAAAACACTTACCAGAGCTCTGCTTGAAGAGTAAGGAAAGGGCAGTATCCATTTATTTTCAATGCATGCTTGGTCCCTTCTTAGAAGGAAAGTGCTGGAAAGCTCGGAGGTCCCTGCCCTCCCTCCCACCAGCAGGAGGAAGGATGCAACGCTACTTCATCTAATTTGCATTCATCCAAAGCCATGCTCTTAGGAGGGGGAAGAAACTACAGGTACCTGGTCCCCAGCTCAGAAAGATCTTAGGGTCATCTGCAGGGCAGCTGCTGATGCCAGGTGACTGGCACCTTGTAGAAGTGCTGCCGAGGAGATGACGCCTGTGTGGGCCTGCGTGGAAGCTCACTAGACAAGGTGGTGAGGGTGGTCCCATAAGGAATGCTTTTCAAATCTACACACAGTGAACTTCACTGCCAAGTCAAGGAGGAGTGAAATCAACTCTGGAGAAGGAAATTTGTGTTTGAATGGAAGCAGGAGGAGGCCAGTGGACACAGACTGCTACTCCCCAAAGTCACAAATGCCATCAGCCTGCTACAGCCAGCAGACCCAGTTATCTTTCTAGCATAAGCCCCCACCTGTACAGCTTCTGATGAGTTGTCAAAGACAAAGAGAAGAAAACACGTAAACAGAGTGAAAGCTGGGAACAAAGCCATCTCTCTAGGTGATGTTGATGAAACAGCTAGTAAAACGATTTCTTTGTTCTGACATACCTAAAGTCTTACACGAACGCCTTTGAAAATAGACACACATGGTGTTTGTTTGGTACGTTGTAGGCGTGCAAGTGCTGTTACAATAGGTGAGTGTTAATTTCACAAAACCATCTCACGTCTGTTTTGTCTGGTGGTTCACTCATGCTTCAGCCTCCCACAGCACAGCAAAGAAGCCCCTTTTAGCATGAAAGCAAGTGAGTCTGGATGATCACAGACTCAGTCCTGGAAATAATATCATGCGCCTGCTTATAAAGAAGTCCAAGAGGAATTAATTATGATTAGCACTGTTCTGGACCTGTGGAAAATTGAACTTTTTAGAAAAAACTCTACCAGGTGACACTGCGATGTTTGGCTTAGGCAATTCTATGTTCATTATCTCCTTTTACTTGTAATCCAAGCAAGAGGAAAGGCGAGACTTCAGAATATAAATAATGACATGACTTCTGTAAATTTGATTTCCTCCACAGCCAAACAGGGTTTATTTCTGGGGCAAAGAGCTGAATGCTCTTGCAGGGGCTATGACAAGTACCTAATAGCTGGTGAAATCAGCTGCTGTGGAAGCTAGAGTATTTAAAAGATCAAAATGCCCAGTGGCTTGAGAGCTGCGAGGCTTTGGCATCTCCAGGCTTCACGGGGGTTCTGCTCAACTTCCTTAACAGCCCTGGGTGAGGTGAGCCCTCATGGATGCCCTTCTGCTCTGCCAGGTACCCAGCTGTGTAAGACGTTCTGTGATGGAGTTCAACTTGACTTCACCAACATTTATGGCTGGGTAATAGGAAACAGATGTCCTTGTGACTAACAGGCTAGGATGAGAGAAGTCATGAAAAACAGATCTCTCAGTTCACCCACCACTTCACAAGATGCGCCCAGCTCTTAAACATTTAAAAGGTCTGGAGCAAACCAGAACACTTTACACTCATGATAATAATCTTTGACTCACAAAGTGCATCACCCAGTGATTGTCTAAGGCTAACAAAAGAGAACATGATTTGAGCTGTAAAGCACACTCAGGTGGGAACAAATTCTAAAAGCTACTGCAAAGCCAACTTCTTGCTAAGTAGAGGTGCTCATTCTGAAGGACACTCATTTATGGGGTGTGGGGGGGTGTTCTTCAGCTGCTTCTTTAGATTCATGACACTATAATTTCATTGTCTGTGAGAACTTTGTCACAGGAGCTACAGCCTCCAGCAGACCAAGAGTCTCGTGACAAATGCAAGCTGGTGAGTAACTAGCATCAGGGGACAGAATCTGTGTTACGTCAGTACTGGGATCTGTGTGCACGTCCAGCTGC
Organism: Uropsilus gracilis; assembly: GCA_004024945.1. NCBI lineage: Eukaryota > Metazoa > Chordata > Mammalia > Eulipotyphla > Talpidae > Uropsilus > Uropsilus gracilis. Next base: position 16,055 of record PVHY01017942.1, read on the forward strand.
GATGACCAGTGGAGCCTTTGGTTGACTTTATTCTGTACCCAAAAACCTCAAGGTGTGATCTCTAAAAGGTATCTTTCTGCTCTCAATACTCTATGATTCTAACTTTCAAACGACTGAAAGGTGAGTTTCATAAAACTGATAAAAACTGAAGCCTTCTCGGCCTCAGCACAGTTCTGGCAGGCGCAGGGAAAAGGTTTGGGCACACAGCCCAGAGCGTGGTGTTGCAACACCAAACAATCAACACAGCTCCAACGTGGGTTTCATCTGAGCAAAGATGGGATTAAGGAGAGTCACTTGTAAGCTAGTTGGCTACGGGTTCAACTGGTTCTCAGAGATGAGGAAGGTCAAGTATGTGAAGCGGACACTCTCCTGCCTGGCTGTTCACCTGGAGAGCGGGCTGAGTGGTGCCCCTACTTCCGAGGATGCTCCCCAGTCCTGTCCTTAAACAAGCAGACTTCTCCAGTATTTAGTGCTCTCCTCCTCCACTTCCTTCTCCCTAGCTTTCTCTCTCACCACCCCATCCTGGTACAAGTTGAAGGAAGATGAGCTTATTATGGGTTCATGGAAACCTAGATTCCAACCCTACTTCTACCAGTCACTGGTAGGGTAACTCTGGGGAATTATTTAACTATCTTGGGCCTTAATCTCTCCATCTGCTAAATGGAAGTAAGAACTGCTCCCCCTGGGAGCTTTTAGGGAGAGCAGATGAGAGTGTATGTAAACCCCCAGCCTCTGCAAGGAGCTATCTGGTCTCCTCCGTATTCTTTCCAGTCACAAGACTATTCCTTCTTTGAGTCAAACCACTTTCCACCCAAGCACTGCTTTCCCCAGCTCTGTTCTGCTGCTCTGTTCTCTTCTGTATCAGGTCCAACCCTTCTTGCCATCTCCATATGTTCCAATCTTATAACACGTCCATGGCTCAACTCAAAGACCACATCTCCAAGGAGTACCCGCAATCCTTCCCCTTCACCTTGATCTCACTGCCCCAAATCCAGGGATAAGCGACCATGCCCTTTTGTAATCTGCCTTTTCTTCCCTACTCTACAGCAGGGTAGCTGGGTGCTTGGCTAACATTTGTTCAGTGAACAAATGTGTGAACCCAGAATACAAAGGGGGGAGCTACGACTGTGCTCACTTTCATGAAGACAGTGTTTGAGCCACTGCTCTCAATGAAAACACTGATCGGAGAGGAAAGCAGCCAGGATCAGAATGTGAGATGCACTCCGTGGGGTGAGAAAAAGCATCGGCAGCTATAGGAGCCCGAGTTACGTAGGAAAAGGCAGCACAGGGAGGAAAAGCGACAGCGGCCTCCAGCCCCAGCCTGGACACAGCGCCAACCTGTAGAAACGGAGAGCGTCCTGTGCGTCGAATCAGGCTTTTGGGATAAAAGAAATCAGATGAAGAACGATGAAAGTTTGATGGCTGCTGTGAAATAGGGAAAAGGGGAGAATGAACAAAGGTAGAACCTCAATTCAGAAATACTATAGAAAAAAAAACCTTAGGGAAAGCTAATTTAATTATAAATGCCTAATGGTGCAGCGTTCGTTGATGTGTGTGCATTTTGGGGTCCCAGGTTTAAAAGCTTGATCTGTAAGTTTTACTTTATTCCCTGTGTTCAACTCCCCAGAATTACCACCCATTTACCTGGCTTAGACCCTCTTCTATAGAAGGATAAGAAGCCACAGACAGCTGTTCTTAGGGCCTGCTGTTAAACCGCCCCACAAGTTCTAAAATATCAAGAATGTGGATTACTCAGTGGGGTTGTTGAAAGAGTCTTAAAACATTTTCATTTTACTATGGTAACTGGACTAGTGGGACACAGAGTGAAAGGCCTGGAGATCTTGGCCTGGGTTTGTGGTCTGTAGACACACCCTGGAGGGAGTCTGAGATTTATTCCCTATTTCTAAACCTACTTTCCTTTAAGTCTCACCAAAGTCAGCATGTCCCCTACTGAGGGCACAGAGGGGTCTCTGCCCCTCTGAGGGGTGTTACTCAGCTCACTCCTGGGTGACCCAAGAAGAGTTGACAGCTGCCCTGACCCCCCAATCTTGGCTTTAAGAGAAAAGCCTTGGAATTCTCTGGAAAATTTCACTAAAGGAAGAAAACAATAGCTTCTCTTGGCCAAAAAGAGTGGCCATATTACATGAGTTGTTTTCATAAGCTTAAGCAGCGTTCCATCAAGATGTGATCAAGAGTAAATTAAAAAAAAACAAACAACTCAATGTAGTAACAGGTTCTGCAAATTCAAGCAGCCTGCCAGAGAAAGACATATTCCTTTCAATCTAGCCTTATTATCATTGCTCTTGTTTCCCAAAAGACTTCAATGGGGAAAAGGAAAAATGATTTTTGAAAACACCAAGAGTCATGCTGTGAAGATGATCCAAATTACAGACTACTTGGGTGGTTTCTGGTTGGCAAACCCAAGCTATGCTGTGATTTTCACTCTCATGATAAGTCACTCTAAGTATTATCTTTAATGCTGCAGTATTTATAAAGTTAATTTTCCAAGCATCCATGGTTCCTCACAAATTCCAGAGTTGAGGGTCTGGACACAGATGACCATTCCAGTGTGTGTGTGTGTGTGTGTGTCTGGTGGGGAGGTTTGGTGGACTGAGGGTGTGCACACAGGTTAAAGCTGTAGGTCGAAACACAGATCAAAATCATCCTAATATTGGTGAGCAAACTGCTGTCTACTTAGCCTTGTCTTTACTCATTTATTCTGAGGAAAGGTGCTTTGTATCCTCTACTTACAGCACACTCATGCTAAATGTGAACTCTAAGAATGCTAAATATAAACTGCTTTTATTCAGGGACTCAAGCAAGGGACAAGTTTCCAAATGCTCCAAATGACAACCTGTCTCCACCTGATCTTATGGATGCCAGCGCAGGAGGAAAAAACACAACAAAGCAAAGGAGGAGAAGTTCCTGGGTGTGCATGAGTTTCACTGAGGGGACAAAGGAAAATAAAAGTTGTCCATACCAGAGTGGCCGGCAAAGGGACAGAAAGCGGTGAGAGCAAATGGGCCTCACTGATAATCATTTCTTTGAAGTCAGGTCGTCCCTTCACAAACGACATGAAATTTCACCCCACCCTAGATTCTGGCCTCCCCAATGAACTGAGGCCATTCTTTCCTCTGAGACACCATGAGGAGCATAGTTAAACGCCTGTATTTCCCTGGGTCCGACTAAGTTAACTGCATGGAGGGATACTGGGAAGGATCCAGTCTGATTGTCCTTTAAAGTATTTCACAGCCAGGCACGGTGGCGTGTGCCTGTATACGACAGCTTATGGAATCATGGCTGGGACTGGGGATTGCAGTTCGAATCCCGCCCAGGGCAACATAGTGAGACCTAGTTCCCAAAAAATTAGCTGGGCATGGTGGCGCGCGCCTGTAATCACAGCTACCCGGGAAGCTGAGGCTGGGGATTGCTTGAGTCCATGGTACCACCGGCAACGTGAGCCTGCGGTTCCACGGGCAAAATTAGTGAGACCTAGTCTCAAAAAAATAAAGTACTTCACCATCGAGGCAAAAAACTCAGTTTCTAAAACAAGTACTTGTCATCTAGAGGAGTTCTGGGAATTGACTTGGACCAGGAGAAGGCTTTAGAAGCGAGAGATAAAGAGGGCCTATTATTTGCGTGTGCAATATTCTAAGAGAATCATCGAAACATTTCCATGCTAGCTAAGAGTGAAGGTAGGTAGGAAATCATCCAGGACACTTGTTTACACTAGGACGTCTGGGCCCATCATGGCTCTGCCCCAATGTTTTATGTGATTAAACCATCAGTTTTCAGAAACGTATGCCCTTGGAGTAACTGGGATTTAGGAGGTCAACCAGATGTACCAGGAGCTGAACAATATGCAGAAACCGGGTTAGGTAGGTACACGATGGAATAAGCACCAAAAGTCTGGTCAAAGTGTTCTAGATATTGGACCTAGAAGTTCAATTATTTTTCTCACTTGAGTGTGACTTCACTTTTTTTCCTTCTGTGCTTCGGTTTGAATCGGACTAATGAGGCAAGACTCACTTTTCCCACGCAGGCATTTGGAGCAAAAACTGTAATCTATATAAGGTAGGAGAGAACCCATTTGGTTTGTTATGGTTTGTTATGGAAAGTCTCTGTTATGGAAAGACATTGCTATGAAATGGCAATGTCACCCCCAACTCTATCTCAAAGAATGAGCAATGATGGAACGTAAGGCACACACAAGTGCCTGGCATCACATTTCTCAGCATGTCCTTACCCGGAGCTTTTCTTCAGTCTTGGTAGATTGCTTACAGTCGGGATGCCAAACGGTGGAGCCTGGAAGACATGAAACACCGCTAAGAGTAAAGGAAATGGAAAGAAGCTATAGTCCTATCAGACAGACCTGAGACTGGCTCCTACCCATCTTCCCGTCCCAGGGAAGTGTTGAAGTCGCCGCCCTAATGAAGTGTGATAACCCCAAACTCCTGCTGAGCCCTCCTCATCTAGTCTGAGCTTGAGCTTTTATGAAGGCCATAATTCTTGGCCACAGAAACCACTAACGAGGCACAAGAGTATTTTAAGAGATATTTAGTTCTTAAGTGGGTGATTTTTTTTCCCTTTAGCCATATGATTATGCTTTAAAAGTAATGTCTGTCTGCTTACTACAGGCTGCATTTAATTTCAGAAAAATAAGCCAAAGTCATGTTTATAAACATCAAAAAAACCTGCATAATTTAATTAGAGAAGTAAGTCAAACCAGACCTCCTCTATCCAGAAGCAACTGAATTTTTCGTTGATCCAATTACTTGGTCATCTACACAGATGGGAATTAAAGATTGAAAGATATGATATAAGCCCAAAAATCTCCATTAACTTTCAATCTTAATTAACGAGAGAGAGAGAGAGAGAGAGAGAGAGAGAGAGAGAGAGAGAGAGAGAGAGAATATGCTTCTCTTAAAAAAGTGAAGTTCCTACCCAAATACCATTATATTGCCCCTGGGTTAATGCCTTACTTTCTCAAAGCAAAACTTATTTTCATGGGTGGGACCAATATGACAAAACAAAGCAAAATGCTTAGACCCAACAGAAAAGCCTTCTTTTGTAAGAGTCCAATGCCTACTGATATGATTCTGTAGGCCCAGATATATGTATACATGTGTCATTTATCTGATTCCAAGTAAGACCTGTACATAGGTCCTATGTTCACAGATGATATTTTTAAATGTGGAGTGGGGCAGAAGAGCTTGAAGGAACACTTAAAACTTATGCAAATAAAGTTACTAAAACTGCAATCAGTGAGTAAATGATACAAATCTAAGTAAGTCTCCGAATATTAGACTTTCTGCATTTCACTGTTTAAATCTTCTCCAAGTAGAACCTCTTAACTCTTGCAAAGCCACCAAATGAAAGTAAAATAACTTGTGAGCAACTTCTTATCACTGAGCTAAAATAATGCTCAGGAAAATGCATTTGATATCAAAATACCTTCATTAGTCTTAGTTAAGATTAATTTGTATCTAGCTTAATCGGGGCCAAAAAAAAGAAAGAAACTGAAAATCAGAGAAAAAAAAAAAACATCAGACACACAGATTCCTCCGGCACTAACAGTGACTCTGAGGGCAGCTACAAAGCACAGGAAATCCTCTTAACATGGGGAGTGATGGGGGGAGGTTTGAGGGGTACGGGGCCAACGCCCAGCCAGGAACAGCACTTGGGAAGGTTCCGCGGAGTCGAACACCAGATCTGCACAGTGTCACAGCGTTCCCAGGGTCAGTCCGCTAAGACGACCACTTGGAGAGAACATCAGACCCTGGGAAAGATGAATCTGCTCATTCTTCATGGAGGTGCTGCGACGACCGGGGAGGGAACCCAAGCCCAGCTCCAGAACAGACTGACAACAATGCGCGGAATTCAGACCGTGCCCATCTTGCAGCTATTTCTGTGCAGCCCGAATGTGCTGTGTTTGTGCACAGCATGAAAGCCTCTCTCTATTCAGCTCCCAGCACTTGTGAACGTGCAGAAGTGCACCTACAGCCTGCGTGTCTCCCATCCCAGCTGACCAGCTGACGCAGGCTGACGTGGACGCAGGTCTTTGTTCTTAGAGCTATAATTGACACACAACATCGCAGACAAAGGCTGGCGACTAGATGAAGACTAAATCTGCGCAGTGCTGAAAATGCACAATGACACCTGCATGGCTTTTGCAGGTGACAGCCCGCGCTCAGGGAAAGGTGTGTCATAAAGCACGAGAGACCAGAGTCAGGTGTCTGTCACTTGATCTTCTTTGCCTTTGAGATTCAGTGATTTTTGTTTGTTTTTTTTGAGACTAGGTCTTTCTATTTTTGCCTGTGGAACCGCAGGCTCTCGTTGCCCGGGGTACCACAGACTCAAGCAATTCCCAGGCTCAGCTTCCCAGATAGCTGGGATTACAGGCGCGCGCCACCACACCCAGCTATTTTTTTGGAACTAGGTCTTGCTACGGGCCCCCGGCGGGACTTGAACCATGACCCCTAGCCCCGGCTGCTTCATAGGCTGAAGCTTACAAGCACGAGCCACCGTGCCCGGCCTCTCAGTGATTACTTTTAATCATGATGTGTCAGGGTGATCGTGCTAAAGCTAAAAGGGCCTTTGGGGTGTTGGTTTCTCACACAGCATGTTGAGATGAGAGTAGCTAAGGTTTTGTTTCAATATTCAAGAATTATTTCTGTAGATTTTCCTTGGTGGCATAAAAACAGAGTGTAAAGCAAACCATTGATTAAAAATACAGACGGTTCTGTGCTGAGAGGAAGAAATGACAAGCAAAAGCAGTTGAGACCTGGTAATTACCGAAAAGAGCATCGAGAAATAGCTGCTTTGGTTTCTGTTCATTTTACTGATAAGCCCTTGTCTGATTAATGACTCTTTTTTTCCAGCTAAAAATAGTAAAATGCTTGCACAGCTGGTGCTGTTTGACTGGAAGAGACTCTTCTCCCCTAAAGTCTCTGTGAGAAGATGAAAACGAATTGTGGTTATTATACCTAAGAAAATTCCTCAAAATCATTCTCATTGAAAAAAAAAAAAATATATATATATCTGGTGCCCCTGGTAAGGTGTTGCTTCCTTGTCACCAGAAACTTCTCTGTGTCTCTGGGACTTTGGGTGTGTTCTCCCTTATGCTTTCTTCTTTGTCATCTTGATGGGATGAAATAAATGTGATATCATTCCCCAAGTATGAGACTTTGTGCTTCTGGATTAAAGCAGCCTCTGAGGTTTCAGAGAAAAAAAAAAAATCCCTCTCCTAGGATACAGGTTGAAGGAAAAAAGACAATGTAACCTTCTGGTAAGCAGCAGGTCTAGAACATTTTCTCTCTTTTGATCTTTGTCTTCCAACTCTATTTCTGGGAGGACTGGGAGAGGGCTGCAGCTGATTTTCACCCTTGCCTTCCCTCTCCATAGCATTACCCTGTTTGTTCATTCCAGCAGCAACACCTTCCTTGGTGAATGAGAGCTCACTGCCAGCATGTCAATTGCTTGGCTGATTAGCACTAAGTGATGAGGCAACATTTGGCCACATTCATTTTAGATCTGGGTAGCAGCTAATGAAATGCCTCCTCTGAAAACAATCAATCACAGGCACTCAGTAAGGATTCCTCTCCCCAGATGGGGAGAACTTATTGGACTCTTGAGTCCACCTTACCTTGAAGATACATTTCCTCTCCTTCTGTGAACATCTGGTTGCATCTGCTGCATCGTGCACAGCTGGGATGGTAATGTTTGTCACCTGCCTGCAAAAGAAGTAAGAAGCTTTAGTTTGCTTCTTGTCAGTACTCCCACTCTCTCCTCAGGACTTGGGGATTTGGAGGAAAAAGGAAGCAGCTGAGGTAGGAAAAATGATTGTCCAGCTAACCAAACTTTCTACATTAGAAGCTAAAGCCAACCCCACTGGAAAGAAGAAGAGCTTGAAGACTCTGTAGGCTTCGAGCTGGGTCACAGCAAGGTCAAGAAAAACAAGTAAATCTAGAGGTCACAAAGAAAAGAACTTTTGCCTGTTACAAAGAGGCAGATACGCCTCTTGGAGTTTCTGCTTGCCCTTTCTCTCCTGATATGGAAAGAATCTTTTGGATGGTTGACAGTTACACACCTGTCCACTCCATCTCCCAAATAACTCCACCTCAAAAACATTAGGCCTGAAATGAAAATGGAGGCTATTCCATTTCCATCCATGGTAGTGGACGCCTGTAATCCCAGTTACCTGGGAGGCTGAGGCTGGGGATCGCTCGAGTCTGCAGGACTCAAGTCCTGGGCAACATAGTGAGAACTAGTCTCAAAAAAAAAGAAAAAGAAAAAGAAAAGACAATTGAAGTTATTTACTGGTTTGTTTTAAAGCAATGAAAAAGGAGCCTCACATCTAACAAGTTCCGGACTTTTTGGCTAGACAGTGTCAAAGTGAAATCTACCCAGCTTCTGTCAAGATGAGAAAAACCAAGTAGCCACGGTAGACTGCTTCCATCTTCAAAGTAGCCCAAGTTTTTTTAGAACCATCTGTGGCTAAAGCCCTAGATTGTTTGCTGAAAAAACCCATCTGAGGCGGTGCTGCAATATTCATGGGCACATCATTTCCCTAAAGACAGATGCCACTGCAGGAGGCACTGACTTCCCCTAATCAAAATGTCACTGGTCACAGAGCAATTCTCGAGGCAGGTGCCAAGTCACAGTATAGTCACCTCTCATGGAATGAAATCCTTTCATTCATAGTTTAGCAAAAATCTTCAATTAAAAAGGACCAAATGTTCTCTGTGGTTAAACTGTCTTATCAGTCAACTGTGAAAACATCTCTTTTGCAGGAACCTGGGCAAGGAAGTGCTGAAGCCCAAGTCAGACCTGGCTGCACCCTGACCCTGTGTGAAATCTCAGCCGGAAACCAGAGGTCAGGGACCAGCTCCTTTCTCACACCCTCCTAGAGAAATGGCAAAAGCCACTTAGCCAATGGTGTCAATGTGTGTGATGGTGTCACCCACTGAAGATACTTAACTAGAAAAAATTGAAGTTAAGCTGGGCGTGGTGGCGTGCACCTGTAATGTAAGCGCTGGGAGGCAAGAGGACTGGGATTGCTCGAGTTCACAGGTTCGAAACTACCCTGGGCAACACAGCAAGACCTGGTTCTCAAAAAAAAAAAAAAAAAAAAAAAAAAAGCCAGCTGGGTGTGGTGGCAGGCGTCTGTAATCCCAGCTACCTAGGAGGCTGAGGCTGGGAATCGCTTGAGTCCGCGGGATCAGGACTACCCTGGGCAACATAGTGAGACATAGTCTCCAACAAAAAAAAAAAAAAAACAAAGAAAGAAAGAAGAAATTGAAGTTATTTAAAAGTAGAAGTCAGGAGTAAAATCTTTTTGGTGGTATCTGCCAGAAAATTCCAGAAGCGGTACTCTAATTCCTGTCCACACAGCATTTTTATTTATTTTTTCCGGAGGGTGGAGGGGAGCTTAGGAAATGTCAACACCAAGTAGCATTCTTTTAGGCCATCCAGGGTCATGAGTAAAGAAGGAAGAGAGAAGTTTGCATTCAGTTCTATACGAGGTTGGCTCTGCAAGGATGTCTAGTAACTCTGGATAATCTCTGAATTCTCAAGGAAAATCTAAAGGAACGAATTAAGCGCCCTTGATAGAATCCAGTGCAGAGGACCCTGAAAGGCACACTTCTTGGAAAGCAAGGACTAGAAGGAAATTTCTTCAGCTGGCAAAGGTATCTGCTATATTTAGTGATGCAACATTGGGAGCATTCTTATTCCAGAGGAACAAAAGATGCGGATTTTGACCAAGGTTACTCTGTGTTGTTTTGATTTGACCTAATGTAATAAGGCAAGAAAAAGAAATAAGTATAAATGTCACTAACAAAAAAATTCATTCAAATGACTAGATAAAAAGGTAACATACAAAAACCAATAGTTTCTTCACTGACGAGTCAGTAGAATGAGAAAATAAGATCCAATTTGTAGTAGCAGATAAATCCTTTAAGGCAAATTCAACACAAATATAAAGATAGAACTTAACTGATGGAAGAAAACTTAGAGACATATGCTATCTCTGGATGGGAAAACTAGATGCTGTAAAGAATTAAGGATGCCAATTCACCTAAAATGAACCCATTGGTGCAATGTATTCCCCATCAAGATACTCACTGGGATCTCCTCTACTTGCTACAACAAGCTAATTGTATAAGATCACATGGGAGACCACAAAAATACAAAGACATATTTTGAAAAACAGAGCAGCCACAGGGTATATTCCCTTCCTGATATAAAAAGTTACAAAAATAATCAATGCTTTCATATTGGTGCAGGAGTAGACAATAAGTAAATGGGCTGGAAAGGGGGGGGCAGCTGCATGGTGTGAAGCAAAACATTTTCTTTTCCTGCTGTGATAAAGGTAGTATTGAAAAAATGGGTTGAAAAGTGGATTATTCCAAAATGGTGAAAACAATCATCAATTCATTCATACAGAGAAAGGCATAGATTCCTAACTCATCATATTCCACATAAAAAGTTACAAAACTAAAAAATAGAAACAAAATAGAAATACTGGAGGACTATACCAGAGACTATTATGGCAATTTGGGATAGGAAGACTTTCCTAAATTGGGAAAACCGAAGAACAATTCAGACAAACCCTAACTAGTGGTAAAAGCACATAACATCTCTAGATGTGAAGCAAAGTTCACAGAGAAGTAACAGAAAGTGTTTACTACACATTTCAGACAAAGGATTATCAGCCAGAATATATAGCTTACAAGGAAACATAATTGGCAACAAGGGCAAAAGGCAATTTCCAGAGAAAAAGCAGATGATGCCCTCAGGGAAAGAATCATTATCCACCCCGCCAGGAATCAAGAAAACATAATTTAGAAGAAAGCTTTTTCTTCATCAAATTGGCAAAGATTACAAAAAAAAAAAAAAGACTCATATGTGGTAATAGGCGTTTTCACACATTGTTGGCTAGCAAAACTTTTTTGAAATGCAACTTTGGCAATATTAATCACAATGAAAACTGCACACAATTCCACTCTAAGAAGGTTTCCACACTCTCTGGCCTTTCCTGAGAACAAGCGCGGGAGTGATCAGGCCACTTGAACTGCCATTTAAGGCAGGTGGGGAATATGCCAGACCCCCTCTGCCATTGTCAACAAAAACTCTGTTAAGAAAGAAGCATGTTAACAGAAATAAGCCAGAAAGACAAAGAAATACTGGATGGTCATTATATGAGGGACAGAGGGACAACAAACAGAAAAATTTAAAACTGTCAACGGAACTGGAGCAGAGAGACAGAGAAGGGGAAAAGGGTAAAATCAATCTGGGGGAGGGATGGAAACAAGAGATTAAGATGGTTCACAGGTGATAAGGTGGCGGGAGAACCTTGAGGTAGACAATGATGTAATATAAATACATTATAAATTATATATATAAAAAAAATATATATATAAGTATATATCTTATATATATAAGATATATATTTTTTTTCTTTTCATATATATATATATATAAGATATATATAAGAAAAGAAAAAAAAAGATGTGCTGAGTGTGGTGGTGTGCAGCTGTAGTCCAAGCACTGGGAAGCAAGAGGCCTAGGATCGCTTGAGTTCATGGGTTCGAGACTATTCTGGCAACACAGCGAGACCTGGTCTGGAAAAAGTAGCTGGGCATGGTGGCGGGCATCTGTAATCCCAGTTAGCTGGGAGGCTGAGGCTGGGGATCGCTTGAGTCCGTGGGATCGGAACTACCCTGGGCAACATAGCAAGACCTAGCCTCAAAAAATAAACAAACAAAAAAACCGAAGATGTGACAACACCAGGGCCATCAGTCTTGACGTGGCACCTGTTTCATCTGCACTTTGCAAGAATTTCAGTGAAGCCTGGGGGGAGGAGGGGCGGGTGCCTTCTGAAGAATCAGTGACCCCCTTTGCTTAGGTGACCCCCCAACTCTGCCCATTTAATTTCTCCTTCCACAGGTTCCCATGTTGGGGCACAGACAGGCCCAGGGCACAGGGCTGGGAGAAGCATCAGAGCTGAACAGACACAGGCGTATGCAAGCTGTTGACACATGGATGCAGGGGAACAAGCTCCATTAAATAAGGGTCGTTTTCAGAAGGAAAAATAGTTCAGATCATGAGCCAAATGGAAGACGGAAGTGTCCATTAAGAGCAGGAACTATACATCCAACTCACTGTGGGGAGGATCCTGAATACACCTCTTACACCCTTGTGACCCTTCCTCCCTCCTGCCCCTCTTCCTGTGTCTACTAAGACTGCTGACATTTATATTTTACCGCACTAGCCAGTGATGTCACTAGACAGATTTGTCTCTGTCGTTCTGACTTGCTTTATGAGCAGCGTTTTCCTTCCCTTATGATCAAATTGCATTCCCTTGCGTGACTCCAGCACATCTTGACCCAGTCCTCCATCAGCGGGCATTCAGGCTGTTTCCATGTCCTAGGGATTGCAGATAATGCAGCAATAAATATTGGGGAGCCTAGAGCTTTTTGCATTGATGACTTCATGGTTTCTGGAAGGATACACGAGAATGGGAGGGCTGGGTCCCAGTCATTCCACTATAAGTCTTATAAAGTTGATTATATGTTAAAGCCCTGTGAGGAGCCTGCTCAGACAGGTGACTTCACAAGCAGTGGTGACCAGCTACCTGGCCTCACACTGACACTTGCAACCTGGGCCCAAGTCTGAGCATCCAGAGATGTCATAGGGGTTCACCTGAGCTCTGTCATCAAGGCTCAAAGCTTCCCCAACCACCTTTCTATCCTGATACTAACAAAGTTATCTTATTTTCCTCATCTTCACATTTTCAAAATTCCTAGGCTAGCTGACATTAAGAGCTAAGGATAATAAACAATGTGCTTGGGGAGCTGAGTTTATGAATGACCTATCTACAGCTTTCAAGCATTAAAAATTGCTTGCCTTCATCAGCATAACGAAAGTTGGATTTCTCTGGTTTCAAGCACCACTTGGTTCATCTCAAAATGCATGTAGGAACTTTAGCAGACAGGCTAGGTGTCTATCTGGGGAAAAACCATCCACTCTAAGGTGGATTTTGGTGAAATGGATGAAACCTGCTTGGAAGAGCAGAGACTAAATCTGAAAATCTCTTATGAACGCAAGAGGCAGAGAAAGAGCTACAAAGACTTGGAATCTAGAGATCTGGGGTTCATTCCTTAACTCCATGAGACCACAGCTTGCTAGGACTTCCTCTCTCCAAGGCCTGAGCCTCTCATCTTTAAAATGTGAAGGCTGAATTAGGCAAGGCAAGTCCCACTCAGGTGTCGAATTTGAAGTTTCTGTGTGAAACCCTATACTCTTGCAGCTCACAGAGCAGCGTTAACAGGAAAGCAATCTGGGCAGGAAATGACGTTTAATAATAATCTGGTGTCCCCAACCCCAGAGGAACTCAGCGTCCAGACTAAGCCCCAAGCCACCATTCAGGCCACTGGGAGGAGAAAAAAAAATTATGTTGTTAAACCCTATTTGTGAACAGATAATCTGCTCAGCTCCTGGGCAGTTAGCTGTACTCTCCAGCTCCTCTTCTCTCTTTTTGGGGAGAAAATCAGCACTGTGTTTCCCTCCAAACACAAGCCCAAGGGATATGGAGAATGGCCCCTGTAAATTAGCCTCTGGTCATTTATAACCAGGCCTGCATCCTCCCCAAGAGGTCTTGCAACTGCTTATCAGAGAAGACCATTATCCCAAAGCAAGTGAACAAAAACTTGGGAGGAAAACAAAACTCAAAAGACCCCCAAGCTCAGAGAAACATATTTGCTGTGATCTGAGCATCTTAAATGAGGACAAAAAGGGAAAACAGACCATAAAAGCCTCACTGTGAGAACATGGCCACATCTGAAGGAGGTCAGGGAACAGGGCTTCCGGATTCTAAAGAGCAACTCTCCTTGGAGACCGAAGGCCTACAGGGGCTGGTTCTATGCCAGGCACTGTGCCCAGGACTAGATGTGACTGGTCTCATGAGACCCTGGAGCCCTGTGAGGCAGGTGCTACTCTACAGCCTTTAAGCAAAGAAACTAAAGCGCAAGATGAAAAATTGACCTAAAAGCCCCAAAGCGCCCCAGAAGCAGGGCACATGGCTCTGGGTCTACCCCACTAAGCTTCCTCTTAGAAGCAACTAAAGGGACTCCTTTCCGGGAACAGGAAAACCTCCCATACACCCTTCGCTGATGGTTGAAAACATCCAAGAAATTGCTTCTAAGA